>CAUYRT010012850.1:0-25440 GCA_963574885.1 Lepilemur ruficaudatus | reverse complement strand
AATTAGTATTATTAGAACTTATTACTGTTGTCTATTTTTTCACTAGATTGTGAGGTCATCAAAAAGGTCTTTCCTTATGTGGTGGACACTGTGGAGGGGTCAGACATGCTTGAAAAGTAGTTGGGGAGTGGAATTAGGGGTATCAATACGGGAAAGGAATTCCTCTAAAACTGATTTATGTGATATAATGTACACTTCAGTAAATCCACTGAAAATCATTTAATTGTACACTTAAACTATGCTTTATTTTTAAATAGCTAATTAAGATGGTAAACAATACACCTGATATAGTCTTATATTTTGAGTTTCCTGTGGCACAAAAATTCTATTTATAATGCATCTATTTGCCAATTATTTTCCTATAGTATTTAAATATATATGTTACCAAGGTTACTGAGTAGGGCATTTATGAAATTTTAAATATCTGGGAAGATCAACAGAGAATAACCCCTGTTAAATGAATTAACCATAAATTCATTTGTTCCTTATGTTAACACTATAGAATTCAACAAACACTAAAACAAAGGAAAAAAATTATCTTGTTTATATTTTGCTTGGTAAATATTTCTAAACATATAGATTAAACTGATCTTCCATTAAAAAATCTGCTTGATTAAAAAGGTAGGAAACTGATTTGTTAAGGGAAAAAAAAATACTTGATTATAGTCCAAATTTGATTTTTAAAAACAGCCATTATTTTATAATAAGTACTTCTGGTGTTTCAAAGTTAAAAAGGTACAACTTAATTCATATAGTACTCACAGAAAAACAATTAAATTTTCATAAACTTGTTTCACAATGCCTATAATGCTTAAGCTTATTATGTAAAGTATACTTCAGGAATTTGGTAATATTTGGGGAAGCTACATGAAACATTCCAGGTCATTAGATTTGTCTTAATAAAAATCTTTAGCAATTTTAGCCATAAAATTTATTTGTAATTCAATAATTCATCCCACATAAAAATTCTTCATTCATTCAATGGATATTACTGAACTCCTATCATGTTCTGAGCACTATGTTGAGATCTGCAGATGTAGATGAAATCAAAGTAGATGCAGAGTCTTCTATATGACTATTTGAAACAGGAAATATGTTCCCCAAATTAGCAAAGTATCCTCTGGACTTCCTCTTTGATGACATGTCTGAATTCCCAATGCTGACAGTTAAATTATTATGATTCCTAAAACTAGAAGCAGTCATTACCAGAACTTTATAGACCACTTATTTTTAAGAACATACTTTGTGTGATATTTTAAACCTAGTTATAATTTTAAGTTAACTACCTTGGATAGTCATAAATAAAGTAATTGACAAGCATTTAGTCCCCATACTATGTGGATTCTTATCCATACCCTACCACTCAGTAGCTCTGGGATTTTGGTGAATAGTCTGCTCTGGGCCTCATTTTCTAATCTGCAAAGTGGAAATGATAATGGTATATATCTAATAGGGCTGTGGTGATGATTAAACAATGTAATAGTTACTTAGAACATTTAATAGAGTGCTTAGAACAGTTCTTAGAACATAGTAAATTCACAGAAACATTTTTATTTGATTTTCTACCACTTAGTTAATGGAATGGCTTTAATAATACAGTAAAATTAAGATATTCAAATAAGTACCATGTAGATAAATAGTAATGACTTCAGCTTTACAAATTGGAGTTCGCATCTTAGCACTACCACAAAAGGGTTTAAGCAAGTCGGTAAACAGTGCTTATTTTCACTATGAAGATATGGTACATGGATCCACTCTCCATTGTCCATTCTTCTCTCTTTGTCACAGGAACTCACCTGTTTTTCACCACTATATGACAAATTAAGGAATTGAACCACATGGTTTCTAACACCCTGTCCATCTCTAAACTTCTATGAAACTGTGATTGGATTCCAATGTGGCCATGATTCAGGACTTGGCATTATTTTTATCAATGAACCATTTGGTTAGAAATGTAGTTTTTCAAAGTAGACATTGTTGAAAAAGACCCCTCCCAAAGAGTTTGTTCTATAAATTAAAACAAAGTAATAGAAGATTTTCAGGTTGGTGAAATGAATTTTGACTTTTAGCCAATCATCCCAAACAATCTCTTAGACTCCAAAAGTTGGGAACTATTCTAAATAAAGGATAAAGAAGTTTGTTCTGAATTATTAAATAAAAAGAATGCCAATTAGGTATACAAATTTTTAAATTCTTCAAGGTGCTTTTGTATTTATTGTTTCATTTTTCTCTACCTGGATGATAATTTTTCGGAACAGTTCTGCACTAGAAACCTGATGTCCTATTCTTTCTGTCCATTATAAATTGATCTGTAAGGAGATCATGTATCTTTGGGGCAACTCACTTATATGGTGCCTTTCCCTTGTCAGTATTTAAATTTTTTTTTTTTTTAAAGTTACTTGGGAAAAGTTAGTCCTCAAATAGTCAAGCCACAGTTATAAAAAGAAAAATGAATTGCACATCCAAGCACAGTCTTGAGATTTAGCAGATTTTGTAAACAGCAGTTATATTTCCATACATAGATTTTTAATCATTGGCACATCCTACTCAAAACTATACATTGGGGACTAAATAATTATTTGAAACATTACCATGGTATTTAGATATACATGAGCAAGCATACTTGGCTAAAAATGAAATATACTTGTGGAAAGAAAAAAAATGTTCAACTGTCTTACATTGCCTTGAGATTTTCTTATTAAAAATCCTTAAAATATTGTGACATATTGAGGACATATCCAAAAATTGAAAAACATTAGGAAGGTTCAGTTTAGTAATTTGGCTCTGTCTGGACTGAATGTCATTGCCTGGAAAATTGAGCAAATAAATTGTGCGACTATCCATCACAATGAGGAAGAGAAGAATTTAACAAAAAGAACGGTCAATTCAGTCATTATATACCACCAGTCTTTTAGCTCTCAAGTATTTTTTATTTTAAATAAAGCAGAGATAAAATTAAATCTAATCACTTTGCCAATAGATATAGGGAACATCTGCTATGTGTTTTTACTTGTGGAATATTTCAGGGGTTAAGATATGGCATCTCTCTGTAGTGGTTTCCAATGCAGTAGGAGAGGTTATACATCCACATACAAAACAATCCCTCCAACTCCATCACTATGACCGTGGCCCAAGACACCATCATCTCATCCTTAGATTTCCGCATGACCTCTCTGTTTCTCTTTTTGCCTTTCTATAATCCTTGTTCTCAATAGAAGTCAGTGATCCTCCATTGCACTTAAAATAAAACCCATACTGTTTAGCATAGGAAAAGAGAAGACAAAGAGGTGGTAGAGGAGGAAGGAAAATCATCAAACTATTTCCCCAGTTCATAGTTTCCAAATTTCTCCACCCTCTGGCCTGCCTATCTCTCTTATCACATCTCCTGTCATTTCCCACCTTGCCCTAAATGCAATCTATCTTCTCCCACCAGAATTAAGCCCCATGGGAGTAAATATTCTTATCTGTCCTGTTCCTTGTATCTGCATTGTCTAGAACAATGTCAGGCATGTAGGAGGCATATGATAAATATTTGTTTAAAATAATGAATGAATAGAAGAGTATCATAGCCTTTCCAAATTTTGTTATGTTAAATTTGCAAACTGTGTGCAGGCATAAAAGAAAAGGATGATCTTTTGTAAGGTCATAATATATAACAAATTCAAAAATAAATTTTTTTTTTAAACAAGAGGGACAGTAGGCATAAGCTAGACTTCACAGAAGGTTAAGACTTGAGACAGGTTTGGAATAATAATCTTAATTTCAACAGGTAAACAAGAAGGATAAAATAATGCATTCTAGAGCAGCGCAAAACTAAAAGTGAGCCAGGAGTGGGAGGAAGTGGGTGAATACAGTTGGAGGAGGACAGTAAGGAGGCCAAAGTGATAGACCTGAACATTCAGTCCAAGGAAGAGTAGAAACTAAGTGTGGGTAAAAATGGCCAAACTATCAAAGGACTTCAACAGATCAGCAGAGGAGATTATAATTGATTAAGTAAGAAAAGAAAGTGAATTAAATGTTTCTGTGGTGACTGTCTTCATGACAAAAGTGGTGTTTTAGGAAGATTCATCTTGTAGCACTTGCAAGGTGGAATAACAGAGGGAAATAACTCTAGTCAAAAAAACCTGATGGCCAATGTCAATCTTTAGAAATGAGCTGACCAGATGAGGGCTACAGAATGAAGTGCCGAAGAAAATGGGGGAAAAAATAAAGACAAACCAAAGAGGACTAAAACAACTGATGGTGTGAATGTGGGTATATGAGAAGGGAGAAAGGCAGTCAACTCTGATGAAACTGCCCTTTCTTCTATCGAGCAGTAGACTGTAGACACAGGAAGCCACAATACTTAAAGGTCAACACTCTATCCCAAAACATAAGGGCTCCGTATGTGCTTTAATTTCCTATATCTTTCTCTGTATTTGAACAAAATTAAAGTGTGTCGCTCTAGAATCCTATGATTGGGATCCAACTCTTTCGAAGTCTTTCAGTGAGTTATCCATCTATATTTACAGTTTTCTTATTATCAATCAGCAAAGTGTTTCAACAGAATTCATAGGCTGTGTGTAATGAGCATTCATTAAGGTGTCTTCCAGCCTCCTTTTCCCTGCCATCTCCATTCACAGAAGTGGATCTGGCTGGATCACCTGATTGGGCACTGACATGGACACCTACCTGGAGCCAATCCAATCAGAACCTTGCCTTGAGGATTTTAACCAGCAGGCAAATAGAAAGGAACAGACACATGTTTGTTACGGAACTTTACAGAAAAAGCCCTTATACTTTCAGAATAAGTATCAAGAACAGAAAGTACTTATACTTTCAGAATAAGTATAAAGTGCAGATGCAAATGTTTCTAGTGGACATAGGAAATGAGAGCAGGACAGACGTGACTGAGGAGCTTGGAAAGAAAGCTTGCACACTAATAAGGCCCTTTGCAAAACTTATCTTTAAAAGGCAAGCAACACTGGACTCAAAAATGCAGGGTTAGACTTTTGGTGTCTTTTTCCTCCCAGAAGACTGATATTTTTGGTAGGAGGTTTTCATACATTTCTCCATCGTACCACCTCCTTCTTAAAAGAGAAACTTTTAAATTTGAAGGATATAAGAAGAGATCAGCTGTGGTTCCATTTAAAAAGATAGAAGGGTCTACAAGCTAATTTACTAGAAATAGAATGCGAGTTAAGACAAGACAATTTAACCAATCTAGCTTCCCGTGGTAACTGGGATTCTAACAGCACACATGCTCAGCAGTGTGGAGACACCCACTCTCCCATGGATGGAGAGCGTACCAGAAGAGCAGAGCCTATTTTTGTAAGTGGCACCCAAGAATGTTTCTACTCAGCCAGAATAGTACTTCAGTTCATTAACTAAAATACTTTTGTACCACGGTCGGTTGGTTTTCTGTTCACTTTATCTTGGAATATTTTATGAAATGCTCACAAAATGAGCTAAAAAAAAAAAAAAGTGGGCTTTAAAAGATAAGAATCAACAGCAAGGAGGGCTAGGTGTATTCCTTCATTTATTCATTCACTCAAAATATCTCTCATACTGCCAGCTATCATGCTACACGTGGCTTTATAGGTTGTTTGCTTGTATGTTCGTTTGTTTGTTGTAAAGATGTGGTTCCTGCTTGCATGAATCTTGCTCTGGTAGAAAGGCAAACATTAAACAAAGAACTGTACATGATTACAAATTGTGGCGAGTTAACTGAAGAAAAAGTGCATCATGGTGTGAGAAACTGATAGGAATGTAATTTAGTTAATAAAAAAGAGCAGAAAAAGCTTCTCTGAGGAGGTCCTGTTTATTGTGGAAGAATGACTATTTCTTAGGCCAGAAAAGGTGGGTTTGGGGACAGGGAAAGGGCATTCCGGAAAAAGTGAAAAGCTTGTGCAAAGGCAGGAAAGAACTGAGTGCTTCTGAATAAATGAAAGGGGCCAGAGGCTGGAGCAGGGAGGTGGCTGGGAAGCTGGGGAGGGCAAGCCGACACAAGTCTTTACAGGATGGGTTAGGGATATGGGATTTTATCCTGAGTGCAACAGGAAGTCAGTGAGGAAGCCCTTGGTGTTGTGCATTCTTGACTAGAGAAATGCCCAAGGACACAGACTAGAGTCCCTCTTAAAAAAAAAAAAAAAATCTAGTGATAGAAGTCACTTGTTACTTTGGTCTCCAGTAGCCAATTCCTAAGATAATTAATAACAGGATCTTTATATTCATTTAGACTAAAGACAACCGAACATATATGATCAAATCTGTGACAAACAAGAAGTAACTCAATGTGATGTTAAAGTGTGATAAGCAAAAATCATTTTCACTACCTTCCTCTTGACGTACCATTATCGAACGCATTGAAAACAACACCCAGCCTTGGACCATAATTGCATTGGAATTCTTTGAAGCATGATCTCTTGTGTTCCTGATTTCATGCTTCTCAATGTAAAATGCTTGTAGACAAGCTTCTGGAATGCTTCTGGAAATGCCTCTATGGTGTATTCATTACCACTGCTTTTCCTTTCATGATTCAGTGCAGACTGTAGCAAATATATTCAAAAGATTATAGGATCTTGTTTAAGGCAATCAAATCCTAAATATTTTTGAAAGCAAATAGTGCTAGTAACTTGATTCAAAAGATGTTTTCTCCAAAATACAGATTGAGGAACAAGGGAGAAACTTGCAAACTCTTGAAGCCATTGGAAAAAAGCATTTCCATGGCTCCACCAGCAAGGAAGGAAGGAAGATATAAGTGCCCAATCTTCTTGATGATTCCATTCCAATTGCTTTCCAACTGTGTGTCACAGAACATTGCTAGAACAATATTCCTAAGATTAAAATATGCCCTCCCAGTCAAATAAATTTGGGAAATATGGAACTAAAAACAGAGAGCTGTATTATTAAAGAATTTTCAAGGCCCTTCAGATGTTGATATTCTTTGCTAATTTCTAAGAGAGGATATTATTTCTTGCTGTCTGAAACCAGAACTTATTTTTCAAAGAATATGAGAAATACCTCTGCTCATTGTATGGATCTTAAGAACAACAGTTTTGGAAATACTTCCTCAGAGCATTCATTTCCCTTAACTACACTGACTTCATGTCTCTCCTCTAAAACTAGAAAATATTAGCTTTTCAGTCTTCTCTCCTAAGATTTACCGCAGACCTGACGTACTACCTATGGTCTTTTCCTAGCCACCCCTTAAATTTCTCCTTCTTTATCCTTTTTTTTTCCCATATGAAAATGCTTAGAATTTATGTCTTCACTGTATGGTTTGGTTGTTTATGCATATATTTTATTGCCGATTTTATTTGGATGTGCTAGTAGGTTTTTATTTTATCTTATGTTTCTCGTTAAACTATCAATACCTTTAGATAAATAAAACATGTTCTCTCTTCTTAAAGTAATCATGCTCCATCCTCCACCACTGGTACCCACACAATCTAGAATAGTTCCCTGCCCAGAGTCTATTCCAGAAAATGTATCTGAGCAACATTACTTAAGAGCGAGGTGCAGTTGCTGTGTGGGCTGCGTGAGTGTGAGTCTACGTGCGCGTTGTGGATGGTGACCACTTCCAAGGGCAACACCCAAAGCAGAACGGAATCAATATTCAACAGAGTCATTCCTTTGGCAGCTGAAACGAGCCTGCAGGATTCTTACTGTCACCGATACATTCTTGGTTGCCTGCAACTGTAAATTCACCCACCCACCTGCGCACACTCAAGGGAAATAATTCCCTCCGCTTTGGAATGCATTGCCCTCGCAGTGGGTCGGATAGCAAGCCTTCAAGCGAGACAGCGATGAGTAATGAGAGCCTGAGAGAGTCGCCTCCAACTGATATTTACAGGAACCTTTAGTGGGCAGAGTGTGACCACGGGCTTCATGCTGAAGTGTTGCTCATGAATATTCATTTTCTGCCACCTCATATCTCCTTCCTCTGCTTCATCATTACAAGACAATAAACCCCTCTTATTTGAGGGACTAGAGAGTGGGGTGCTTCAGCTCATGAGATAGTCTTCTTCCTGAGTACTGTCACAATACTTTCATAGTTAATTCTGATTAGCAATTATTTTGCATTTAACTGGAAGGCTTCGAAAATAATTACCTGGATGAATCAAAAGGATATTCCAGGTTTTGCAATGACAGGAGCATCATCAGGAAAACTGACTCTCAGAGCAAAGTGTTATACAGCAAAGCTTGAAACTGTTCCAACCATAACACATACCTTAGAAATGGTTAATTTGGAAAAAAAATATTATTTCTGTTTATTTGCTTTTTCTATGTCACACACAGAATGACCTAGGAATGAACCTTCTTTCTGTGCCCTTTAGTTGATGTTTCTTGTTGTTTGGTGGTAAAAAACAGAGTTTATTTTCTAATAAACAGTTTTCTGTGGCAATAATGAGCCTATCATTGCTTTTTAAATTTCAACCAAAGTGTTCTCATCAAAGAAGGAGTCTGTTGTCTAGAATGAGAAATTTCTGTTCCTTCCTGAGCTTCTCGTCTTTCACCAGAAGTATGTTCCTTCAAACATGGACCCAGCTCGACCCCACTTAAGTGTCCCAGAGCAGATGAGGTCATATCCTGGTTTGGTGGCGCTCTGCTCTGTGCAGTCCCCAACAAACTGACCATCACTTGTGTATGAAATAAGACCCAGAACTTTAGATTGTAAAGCTAGCTAACAGAGGAGGGTACTGTCTGCATGGGGAACAGTACATGATTCATATTTTCTTTGAAAAATTAAACTCATATTTCTTTGATGTGTCAACAGTGATGACTGAAAGCAGATTGCAGATTCTTTGTACTAAACTAGAGGGAAAAATCGAGAGAGAGAGAGAGAGAGAGAGAGAGAGAGAGAGGGCCCACACATGAGCACGTGCAGGTGTGAGCAAGAAAGCAAATGAGAGACTTCTCTTTAGTCAAGCAGGGAGAACAATATTCCCAGCAAATATACCTAAATCAAGTGCATAGTCCTTGGAGCGTAATAGTGTAACCGCATGATGCTAGAGAGGCTGCAGTAAGAGGAAAATGTGAGCAGAAATAATTATCCTTGGCTAGCTAGGAAAAGAAATGAACCGAGGGCATTGAGGACATTTGAATGTTTGTGTGAGGCAAGAAAACAAGGACGCACATTGAGGGAACAGGCAGGAAGAGGAAGACAGTGTTCCTGAAATAATTTGATGCGGGGACTAGAGTGCTGTACTAAGGCTCTCTTGTCTTCTCTTCCTTCCTCTGTCATCTTCTGCTGTGATCCCTTCAGCATCTCTTCAAAGATGCAAGACCCAATTTATCCACCTGATAATACCTTATGGAACTGAATCACAGCATTTCACTCCCCTGCCGACTTTGTTTTCCTCCCAGGCTTCTGGAAGCTTCCAAGGATGTATCCCTCAGTCCCTGCCTGGTCAGTGATTTTGCCCTCAAACCAAAATCACTTGATTCTGGGACACAATCTAGGATGGGGTCCAGGGAAGTAAGTTCCATTCAATCTTGCATGAATGAACACATGCTGAGGGAAAGAGGAATTCACTGTTTCCTCTGGAACTGCACAGAATTCCAGGCATTCCTTGGTGAACTCCAAGATATGCCAAGCAGCTGCTGCCTTACTCCTAGACAATGCACATTTTCTCTAAGAAGGCTCACCCAGCTCTCAAAAAAATGGCCCAATGTGTGCAATCAGAATCTCACTGGAGAGACAAAAAAAAAAAAAACCCTAAGAGAGTGGATGAGGCTGAGTGCAGAAGTTGCAACCAGGGTGGTGAATTTGCAAGCACTATATATAACACTAATCTCTGTGAGTGGAATCAAATGCTATTTTCCATGCTGGGGCCTTAGTTATTTTTTTTAAAAAAAAAAAAGCATGAATGATGCTAAGAATGACTAGCTGGTCCAGCACATCAGTAACATGGAGCTGTTCTTACTGAAATCTTGAAATACTCTTATTATGTGGAGTTAGAAAGAATATCCGGCAAGCCTCCTCCATTGCTTTTCAGGAATCATTACAGGATGGCAGGAGTGGAAGTCAGTCCAAATTATAGAATATCAGGCTGACAGCCTGAGCGTCATTGGCTCGCAAAGACCTCATTGCGTGTGACAGGCTGGAAATCTAGGTGGCATAATGAGGCACATAAGCAGTATTTTCAAGGGTGCTGGCAGCTATTTCATGGCTCTTTTCCCCCAAGGCAAGTAAGCTCCCCAAATTCATCCGTCTATTTTCATATATTTCCTTTGTCTTCATTGTTCTTCCCCCTGTATCTACTGCACTGACATTCACTGGGTTGTGCCAGATTTCAAATATATACATCCCTCCGGGAAATAAAAGATACTCAGACTTCTTGACCATTTGAATTAAAAGTGAACATCTTACTAGAGGATATATGATCACAATAGTTGTTTTCTAAAGACAGTCTCGGGTAAGATTTCTGGCTTGATTTGTTCAGGAATTATATTCTGTTTGAAATCATCAATGTTGCCTCGCATGACCACTTTAAAATTCTTTTAATTAAAATAACAAATCATCAAGGTTTATATATGACAAGTACATATGATATTTCTTATTGTAGAGACGGACAATATAGAATAAGATTGAAATTGTAAATAATAAGGTTGGTGTGGACTGAACTGGGGTTATGTAATTGAGATGCCCTAGTTTTCTGCAGAGGCTGACCTCAATTATACACAGGATGAAGTATCCAGGTTTGCAGTTTCCACGAGGCACAATTAAGAGAAATGTTAGAGCTTAAATGTAGAAAACTTTATGTACAGATACGCAATGGGGAACAGATAAGCCGTGAAATTTAGCTTTCAATTTTATAGGCAGTCTTTCAAGCATATTTAACCATATAGTTTTGGTGTTTGGCAAACTGGTTTTATTTATAAGATGAGACTACATGAGACTATAGCTATCATCATTCTTTCCAAGTGAAGTCTTTGGTCGAAACAACCATGATGGATCAAGCACACAGCCATTTTTCTCTTTCTCCTGAGAGCTGACAGTTGAAAGAGATCCATGCCCCACATGGCATTTTAGATAGTCCCATCCTTTGTCGGGCAGAAAAGCAGGACTTCGTAAAATGAGCAAGTACAGTTTTGAGTTAGTAGATCTGAGTTGACAATCCATTTCCTCCCTTTTTCAGCTGCAAGACCATAGGCATATTTCAGCTTTTCCATCTTTAAAATGGGAATCATAGCCCCTTTCTCACAGAGTGCTGGCTGTGTGAATCTTTCTGAGAGATCTCTGATGTATTTACTCTCTTCCTTTTTTTCTTTTTCTTCTTCCTCATTTCTTCTTGCTCTGGCTCTTTCACTTTCTCTTTCATTCACATTGGGACCAATATTTTTAAGGGAAGGCAGCAGTTCATTATGGGAGAGGCTCAGTCACTAACCTCTGGCCTGGGAAGAAGGGACTTCCAGTGAGTGTGTGTGGATAGGCAGGGAGATGCTTCCTTGGGAAATCCTGCTAATAGCTCTCCAGATCCTGGACACCTAGCTCAGCCTAACCCTCTGATGAGCCTCATTGCTCTCTCTGCTCACCTGGTGGAACCTACTCTCACTTCCTTAGCCACTGTCCATACTAAGTCCTCCTGAGGACTTCCTGGAAAGGGTCAAAGGCAGGCAATGATGTTTGCACATTCTCCCCAGTCACCTGGAATGCAAGAGACAGTCACAATTGCAATAAACAATAATGTCTCATCTTAGCCATAATGTAATTATCTTAGGGATAAAACCATCATCATCATAATCATCATCCTTGCTAGCACTTTACTGTGCTGCTTTTACTGTATCCTTGGTACAGTGCTAAGCACTTAACACAGAATATATTGTTTACTATATCAGCATTATGAGAAAGAGAGTATCATTCTTCCCACAACACAACTGGGGACTTGGATTTTTCCCCAGGTCACATAACTAGAAGGGGTGGAGGCAGAGCACAGCCCGAGGCAATTTGACTACAAATCCAGCACCTTAAGCCATCCACCTTGGACTTTCCATTGCCAATTGACCGCAGCAATTGCAATTCTTGCTGAACCTTCCTTGTCCTGTTTGTGTGACCTGAGGCATCCGGCTGACTGGGAGCCTGCCTGCAGCCCCCGTGTCAACTTGACTCTCCTTTCTTGCTTCACTGTTTTTCCTTAAACTCATCCTTTCTTTGATTCACCCTTCTTGGATCTTTTTCGTCTTTTTTGCCCACCTCCCTGGACTTGAGAAGTCATATAAGTTTTGTTTGACCTGCTTTCTTCAAATGGGACGTTCTTTTTGCAGCTCCTTTGATGCCATTTGCTCTGTCCCTCCCTCCCCCTAGTGTTCCCTTTCTTTCCCTGTAACCAGTCTTATAACCTCCTCTGTGGGAACATCAAAGCCTGGGAGAACACTTTATGAATTATAAGGTACTATAAGAAGGTTAGTTGTTAATAATTAATTAAAATACCATTATTCTGGGAAGCAATCTGGTATGGAATAAAACAAGCATGTGTATTGCTGTCAGCCTGAACTAACTTGAACTTCAGTTAACTCCCCACTTCCTGGATGCTTGTATGAGTGTGTGTGACCCAAGCATATGAGCCAAGCTTTCTGAGCCTCTGTTTTCTTGTGCCTAAAATGATGATAATAATGCCTACTTTACCACACGGCTGCATTAGGCATAAGATGCTAGTGAAAATCAGTGTTTTGTAGTACCGCTAGGGTCTGACATGGTGCTATGGACTGAATTGTGTCCCCACGCCCTCCTCAAATTCATATGTTGAAGCCCTAAACCCCAATGTGTGTCTCTCTCATGCACACAAAGAAGAGGCCATGTGAGGACACAGTGAGAAGGTAGCCATCTTCCCAGTGAGAAAACAGCCCTCCCCAGCAACCGACGTGGCCAGCACTTTGATCTTGAACTTTTCCAGCCTTCAGACCTGTAAAAAAATAAATTTCTATTGCTTAAGCAACCCAGTCTAAGATATTTTATTATGGCAGTCAGAGAAGATTAATACAACACTAAATGTGCTAATTTATATAGGGATAAAAAATTATTCTCATTTATAGAAGAGAAAATTGAACCTCAGAGAGATTAAGTAAAATATTAAAAAGCCCCATGAAGTGGCACATCTGAGAGCTGAGCTCAGTGTCATCTAACTCCAAAAGAGGCTTTTAATCACCAAACCACTTTGCATCCTATAACTAATAAAACATACAAAGTGCTCTGCACAGTTCAGAGAAGGTGCTCCTCTAGCCCCATAATATTTGGTCCAGATGTGTGTGCTGGCCTTTTATGAGAAACAGGGTTGGCATTTTACCAACGCAACCCTATGGCTTCCCATAAGAAATCCTTACCTCTTCTTGAGTTTGCTATTCAAATGTTATACATGTGGGAAGTATTCACTGAGATAGTAAGTTTTCTTTCTTAAGAACACTTTAAGAGATATTTATAAACAGTGAAATGTAAAGCTCCAGAATAAACAAAGAACAGTAAAACCATAAGATAATTCATTCCTTAATAAAAAAATATGGATATATTTGCTCTTATCCACTGCCCATCTCCCTTCTAAATGGAAGCTGGACTGAAGTTCTTACCTTGATGAGAGTTGAAGACATAAATGAAAGAGCAAAGCCTGGTGGGAATATAGCAAGCAACTTTATCTAGGGAAACATCAGGGGGAAATGAGCTATTCTACTGGGACCATGAACCAATAGCCAACTAATCAGAAGATTCCTGAAATTGCTGCTGCTATTCTGGAAGTCCTAGCCAGCCACAGGACCCAGAATTGTCCTTAATGATATTAAGCCAGAACAGACAACTGCCTGAAGGGAATGCCACCCTTCACCTGGGACATGGACATATCTGGATTGTGGATCTTGCCTTGGAGCCACTGGAACTATTATTTCCCAGCCGGTTGTGTAGGTTGACTCTAATTTGCAATAATATCACCTGGCCTTTTAACCACTATTGTATTTTTTGGAACACTTATCAAATTTTGGTGGAGTTTTATGTATAGCCTTCTCTTGACTTACGTGTTAGTTTCATTTTTCGAAAATTCAAAGAATATTAAAAGCAATGCAAAATTTTGTGTATATGTGTCAGTTGGAGTTAGGTTCTAGGCTCAGATAATTTTTAAGAGTTTTTTTTCCCACATGTATATCTGGCAGTAATCTCAAAAACCCTGTGGGACCCAGAACAACTCTTTATTCATCCTCACACATTGCTGGATATGTAACATCCCCGGCCCCCACCCACTAAATTCCAGAAGCTTCCTACCCTCCCACTCCCCACCCATCACGCTGCCCCTATTAATTAAAATCTCCCTAGAATATAGTATTTCTCCCTTTGAGAACAACTAATAGATGTCAAAAACATGGGCTTTGGAGTTAAGGAGACATGGGTTCTAATTTAAACTTGCCTTTTGGACAAGTTATTCAAAATCAAGACTGGCTGGGATTTCAACCCTGTTTGGGAGTCTTAGAAAGTCCCTTAAAATCCTTGAACCAAATACAAAGTCTCCCTTATCCAAAAATTGAATCACCTTTTTTCATTTAGCAAATTTCATGACGATCTATTATGTTCTAGGGTCTTCAATAGACACTGCTAGGAAAGGGGGGAGTGACATGCGATAATATATCCTTGCTGACAGGGAAAAGCAGGAATCATGAAAAAATTCAGAACATTCAGGTAAATTTGAATTTCACATAATTAATTAAAATTTTTTAAATTAAAGTATGGCCCATGCATTTGGACATATTTGAATTTTATGAGAATTCACAATACATGGGAATACTTATAAAATTTGACAAAAAACTGACAAATTTTGCCCATGTTTAATTGAAATAGTTTGAAATAATTTAATCATTAACATATACAAAAATTTTGAAGCCTAACATACCTTCATGTGTAGGTGAGTGCTTATATTTTCAAAATCATCCATTTGCAAATAAACCAGCTCTGTGGGCAATTGGTAGACAGAGAAACTTGACTTGGAGTTCTAAGAGAAGATGTTATTTTATAAAGACACTTATTTTTTAAAATCCAAACTCTGTTTCTGAATCTGGGGCCCCAAGGCTAGTTTTAATGATCCCTCTGAAATAGTAAGCAACACTGTATATATCTCTGCACTTTTCTGGGGAAAAAAATCATTGCATTTGTCAGATTCTCAAAAATTTTTTAAACACAAAGCTTATTAATAACAACTGGACTCAAAACAAAGCTCACATTCTAGGGGTGCTAGAACTATTTCATATCTTGGTTGTGGTGGTGATTACATGATCGTATGTATGTATCAAAATTCATAGGACCATACCTAAAACTGGTGAGTTTTACTTATGTCTCAATTAACTTGACAAGAAAAATTTTTAAAAATTAAAAGATTTTGCTAAAAAAATAAAGTTCAGAAGCAACTCAGAGAATAAACTAAGGAGCTCTCATTCTATTTCCCAAACATACATTTTCCAAGAATTTTACTCCCGTTATTGAAATTCTCCATTTCAGAAAGAGGTCACTTAAGTAATTTGACTCCTTGGGAGGATGAGGTAACTAACTCACTTACCTACACTACTCAACAGTGTAGGTAAATGTAGTATTTCCAACACAACTAAACGCTTTCCCTCCACATTTCCTTTTCTTATTTTTATGCTAAATGAAATAAAGTAGACAACACAAACTGATGGATTATTTTACTATTCAAGCTTTATGCCCTATATGCTCCCTAAACTTTTACTACTTCTGTCCCTAAATATTTTTTATTATTTTTTGCTTCTTATTTTTCTAGGAGCAACATTGCTATTGTTTGCTAATCAGCATGACGACTAGCCTGCCAGAGTGTTATGCTCTTGACCTGATTGCCATTCTGCCCTTGCTATGGTCTGAATGTTTGTGTACCCTCCAAATTCACATATTAAATCTTAACCTGCAAGATAATGGATTAGGAGGTAAGCTCTGCGAGAGGTGATGAGGCCATGGCATGGCACCCTCACGAAAGGGATTAGTGTGCTTATGAGAGAAAGACCCCTCTCCCCTTCCACCGTGTGAGGACACAGCAAAAAGATGCCATGTGTGTGCCAGAAAGCAGGCCTTCACCAGACACTGGATCTGCTGGTGACTTGATCTTGAATTTTCCAGCCTTCAGAATTGTGAGAAACAAATTTCTCTTGTTTATACATTGTCCAGTCTATGAAATTTTGTTACAGTAGTCTGAATGACTAAAACAGTCCAATATGCTTCAATAATAAAAATACTTTCTAGTGAAAATCTTATTATCCTAGTCATTTTTTATTAAATTCATTCATCTGAAAAATGGGACTAATATTGCCTATTCTGAAGGCTACTGTGCTAATAAATGTAAAAGGGCTTCATAAACTCTAAAGACTATAACAACTGAAAGTGTTGAAGCTATAAGGCAAGAATAAAGTCAGATGCATAATAATGACAATAAAAATGCCAAGTTTCATTAAGTACCTACTACATGTGAATCACTATGTACGTCATCTCCTTCACTCCTTTATAGCATCATCATCGTTACTGTTATTCCCAATAGAAAATACAAAAAGGTGGACTGAGTGTACCCTGATTATGTTCTTGGAAAGGACAATAAAATAAACAAATTTTTGACATGCCCACTCTAGACAGGGGAGTGAGAGTGGCCTAGAGGACAAAGGAGATCTACACTACAATTTGCTCTGTGCGAATTAGCACTCAGACTCTTCTGCAAGACGTCTAATCAAGGGCATGTGTTCAGATACCAGTATGCAGCATATCAAAAATTTGGGTTCTCTCTCTCTCTCTCTCTCTCTCTACACACACACACACACATACACACATGTACACAATGTGTGTGTGTATATATATATATATATCATGTATTAGCTTGTATATATTACATATATTTTATTTATTTCTAGGATGGCTACTAAGATTCTGGGGGAAAAAAAACCATAAGTGAAAACAATGAATAGAAAAATAGCACAGTTCACAACATCTGAAAACAAAATTAAAAATCCTTTATTTATATGACACAGGAAAATTTTTACTTTGTTTTGATCATCTGAATTATGTCTGAAATTAATTCTTACGTAAAAAAAATCTTTAATGAATAGATAAATTCCTCAGGATGCCTGGCATTTGCAGCTGTGAAAAAAAAAGTCACTGTGTCCTGGAAATCATTATTTAGTGTTTATATGTGTCCTTTTACTCACATTTGCAAAATGTACTTTGTGATCACTTTATAAGATAAGCAACAGCTAATTCCATATTGGCACGTTGACAAGGTGCCTTCAAGAGAGGTCCAGGATTCTCCGGCTCTACCTTTCTTCGTCATAATTACTATCTACTTCTGATAACTGTTTTTTGCATGGTATTTATGTTTTACTTATTTTTCCATTGTCATTTATCATGACAAGAAAACATGAGTAGAATAACTTTGGATAGAGTTTTGGGACTTACTGGAGGTAGAGAGAGGGATATTCTCAGCCATTGAGCTCACATAACCCTCTTTGGAAGGCAGATTTTCCACCTTCATGATCTATGATAACTCAGGTATTTAATTAACCTGCATGAACTAAATGACATTAGTATTATTCATTGTGTGCCAAAGGATAATCAAACATTGACACTTGAGTAACAAGAGAGAAGATAATTATTAAAGTCTTACTATGTGCCAAACATTTTACATGTATTCTGTTACTTAGAGCTCATTACAGCCTACTAGAAAGGATCTATTCCACCTCCACTTTTTACAGATGAATGAACTAAGACACAGAAAGGTTAAACAATTTGCTCAACATTGTTACCAGCCAATGGACAACAGCAACAAAAAAGATCACTTAGTTAATAAGCTGGAATCTGAACCCACCAGGCTAACTCTAAAATCCCTACTTACAGTTCTCTAATAGTCACAGATAGTCTAATGTTACATCCAAATAACATTTTTTTCCATTACGAAGTCAAGGAATAATTCTTCACGCCCCATATTGGTGTACGTGTCTCAGTCTTCTGAAATGATTACATTGCAAAATTACAAGTTCAGCTTACCTTCAAAGATAATAAATGATGTAGAACATTCAGAAAAAACCAGTATCGTGTGACATCAATGGAGGTTCATGAGTTTTGACAGTCAACACAATACCTTATGTGAGGCATTAGCTTACTGGAATGTATACATCAGCCTCCTGGCACCCAGCCATGCTATATGTTTTCCATTTTGCTCACCTCATTTCAGATGGGCTTGTTTTATTAAGGGAGATGCCTGAGTATGTAATCAATAACATAAAAACAGAACCTGGAAGCTGTGTGGGAGATTACAGACGTTCACATGTGGCTTGTGCACGTGCCTACAGACACAGAGAACCCAACTGCAAAAACATCAAGACCATGCATGCTGCTAAGAAGGAATCTGCCAATTAATAGTATCACCTCTAAAGTAACAATGAGTTGGTTTAGCTGCATTGGGTTAGAATGTTGACGAAATGATTCATGTAAGAAAACCATCCAGGGTCCCAACGCTTTTCAAATGCTTATACTGACAGGGCATGTTTTAATACTGACTTTTCTGGCAGAAGTAGTGTTTTAAGATGGCAAGCAGAAAACATAACACAAACGCAGACATAATGGATCTGGCACAAAAAAACCACACACACCTTTATGTTTTAAGTATTTTGGAAAACTTACTGGAGAAGATATATTTTAAATTATGAATTAAGGCCAGCAGATCAAGCCTTTGCCTTCCAGAGAAGGTAAAGAAGCCCACAGAGAACATTTCTTCTTTTATATGTATGGGTGTAGTTTTGAGATGTGTGTGGGTGTAATATGTGTAGGTGTGTATGAGTAAATCTTCTGAGAGAGGTGAAGAATAAACCTCCCACCGACCAACTCAGGAAAGCTAGGGCAAAAATACTGGAAAATTGAAGCTAATCTTATCAACAATTCTCTGAAATAAGAGTACCTTTCACACTAACATACACAACACAAACATTCTCCTTTCAACATAGAGATCATTTATGTTAATAAATTCAATTTGAATAAAGTTCAAGGGATTTTGGTTTTATAGGTTAAAAAATAGCTGAATTATGAATTGCTTTGGTCTCCAAATAGGTTCTATGACATTGTGATAAAAATCACAGTGCTGCTACAGTGAGGTGTTGCATCTGAGGATGATGTTGTTGTCGTTTTAATGTGGGGGTGGCTGAGAAGATGCTCCACACTGAAAACACATTTGGCTCAAATTCCTGATGCTACCTATCACACTATGCACCCTAGATGGTTCAGGCTAAGATGCCATTCTTTCCTTTTGTCTCCATCTTGATCCACTCAGCACTGGGCTCTGCAATTCCATGAGGTCTGACACAGGTCCATAGGAGAAAGTTCAGGGTTATTACTATTTCCAACGCCAAGAAACTCTCCAGAGTAGGGCAGCCTAAAACCCCTACTGGGCTCATGCCTCTACTATCAGATCCCTGCAATCCATCTTCTATATGGCCTGCCAAAATGATACTTCCAGTATGAAAATCTAACCATGAAACCTTGGCTTAAGGCCCTTAAAATGGTTTCCTAGTGCCTAAAGAGTAAACTGTAAGCACCTCTCTTTGGCACACAAAGAACTTCAAGATCTGGCCACCGCCTAAATGTCAAGTCTCATGTGTCATGTCTCGCACTGCTCTTTGCAAGCCAACGATATCGAACTACTTAGAATTAATGCCCTGATCTCTCTGCTGGCACTCTGCCTTGCACATGCTGTGCCTGGAACAGCCTCTCCAGCTTCAGTGCCTGGCAACTTCATTCCTTCCTCAAGCCTGCATTCAAATGCTACCTCCTCTGAGAAGTCTTCCTTGACTCCCCCAAGCATCCTGCTGTGCTCCTTCTCTGGTGATCTCACTGGAGTTTGTGCACACACCCTTTAAAGGAATCATCCCATTGTTTGATTGTTTGTCTTCCCATTTTTTATCCCCAGCATCTTGGATAGTGCCTGGTCCAGAGGGAGGCCCAATCCATGTGGTTGAATTAATGAGTGAATGAATGAATGTAACACAGACATTCTCAAGTGAAAAATAGAATAGTTCAATGAGTGAAACAATTCAGACTTCAAGGACCTGATTTGGGTATATGAGGCAGTGCTTCCAGGGGTCCTGTTGGGTGAGTTCCCTGTGCTCTGCTCATCAACCTAACCAACCACAAAGAGCATATTATGAATGACTGACAGACCCATCCTAACTACTTAAAAGCCATTTCTTTGTGGCAAAGGTTTTGTGGGATATTGTTCACTGTCAGTCTGTCCAGAGTCACCTGATAAAGTCACCAACAACTGACTGCCAAAATCAACCCATAAATGCTCATTCTCCAAGTGACTGCTGCTCTCTAACACCTTGGTAGTGAATGAGAGGCAGTATGCACAGTGGTTAGGGGTACAGACTTAGGAGCTGCCTTAATCCATTTGTGCTGCTGTAAAAGAATACCCAACGCTGGGTAATTTATAAAGAGAAAAGGTGTCTTTGGTTCATGATTCTGCTGGCTGGGAGATTGGACACTTGGTGAAAACCTCAGGCTGCTTCCACTCATGGAAGAAGACAAAGGAGAGTTGATGTGTGAGGAGATTACATGGCAGAAGAGGAAGCAAGAGACAGTGAAAGGGGAGGGGCTGGGACCTTTTTAACAACCAGCTCTCACGGGAACTAACAGAGGTAGCACTCACACGTTACCGTGAGGACAGCACCAAACCATTCATTAGGGATCCATTCTCCATGACCCAAACACTTCCCATTAGTCCCCATCTCCAACACTGGGAATCAAATTTCTGCATGAGATTTGGACGGGTCAAGCATCCAAACTAGGGCAGGGGCCAGACCACTTTAGACTAAATCCTGACTCTGTTGCCACATGCATACTCCCTGTGGCTCAGTCTTCACATCCGTAAAATGGAAATACTAATAGTGCCAGCCTCAGGGGTTTGTTGTGACAATTAAATAAATTGTGTATATGTAAATCATGCTTAGGATAGTGTTGGCCACACAATAATCTGTAAATAAAACAACCTTCCCCTATTTCTCCTGATCTTCAAATGAAGTGAATGATAGCAGCTCTGCTCCGTGTTGTCATGGAGCTCTTAAACAAGTCCAGCCTCCTCACACACTGCAAGCAACAAATAACGATGAGCCATGAATGCCTGAAGCCACATGCAACCGCTGCTCCGTATTCTGTCTCTTTTTCTCAACAAGTTGCTGCTCTGATCTGAGCTCTACCTGGCTGGCACATCGTTTTCGTTTTTTAGTCAAAGCTAGATCTGGCCACAGGCCCCTTAGAAATGGTGTTTGGGTTGTGTCTTCTTTGAAAACCAGTTAAAACTTTGCTCACAGACTCTCTGTGGCTTGCCCTCTGGCTCCCCAGTGCTGTGTTACCTCAGGCAAAATCCTCAGGAGTGGCTCCTCAGAACTCAGCCTGAACAGTCCCACCACCAACCTCCCTGCCCCCCCAGGATGCAAAGGAGTCATGGGGAAGGGAAGATTCTGACTGCACAGGCAGGGCCTGACTCGCAAAGAGTAGCTTTCTCTAATCACTCTGGAGATATTGGGTGAAAATGGTAAAAAATCACTCTGTAGGTAACTTGTTTCTTTGGTATTTCTTAGGGCTAGACTTTCTGGGCTTTTCTTCACCATGGAAGTGGCAAAAAGCTTAAGAACATAAGCCTGAGAGAAAGTTCCAAGGTGGTACTGATCCTGTTGGAGCCTAAGCCTTCAGTCAGACGGTCAAATGAAATCCCTGTGGCCTAGTCCAGCCCACCGAGGTTCAAAGCTTAGTCATTATCATGAGTGTGGACACTGCACTGATAAATGTCCACTCTCAGGAAGTGCCTCCTGAACCGCTGGCAGTGGTAGTTCTCATCAAAAAGTTGAGGGTTTTGAATCTCACTGTTTTCAAACTCTGCTATTGTTTGGAAGTTTAGAGTTTCATCCATTTGGACCATGGACAGTTTGCTCAGAAAACCATCTCATTTTCTGAGGTTATAAAATCTCATGATTAGAAACCACCTTAAAGGTATACTATTAAATGCAGGTCCAAGGGCTCTGTTGGCTGCTGCTATTATACCTCCTAACATTTTAAGTCTAGGCTGTATTATTTAACATTATTCTTCAAGATTTCCATGTACTCTCTCCGTGGTCTGATGTGCCAACGGATAGGTGCTCAGCGAGCATTGTGGGAGCACACATAAAATATATCCAAAAAGGAAGACCCAATGTAAATTACAAACCTATAAATCCAATTATGCCCCAAAGCCTGTATATCAATTTCACATTTAATATTTTCTACTCATTTTTAAAATTCTGTATCTGAGTCCCTGAAGTCATTTTCCTACTTAAAATATTTTCTTTTGTCAGTGCCTTAAAAAAATGACCTAGGCTCATTTCATTCTGAGTTTATTCATAACCTTCTATTAATAATATTTTGCCAGGAGACCAGCCTTCTGGCCATTTCATAAGAGATTTTTCTGTAATTTATTCTACCCCATCCTATTATGTACTTAGGTTCAAATAATTTTTTATGCATTGGTATCCCTCTTGGCTGAATCTAAAATCAAGTCATGAAATCTAGATGCTTGGAAAAATTAAGTAGATGTAGGAACTATAATGGAACAATTCTATACATTTTGATCATTGCATACTATTACATCTAATGTAACTTGGCCCAATATGCACACCTGCATTACAAAAAGACTTATGTAAGTGTGAAAAGGACAGGCAGTAATCTAATTGGAATTTGAAAAAGAATTGGCTGGATATTGCATTGCACCTCATAATTAACAGGGAAAATACAGAGGAAGTTTTAGCTAAATGTTAACTAAAAACGAAACGGCTTCAGAGGATTGTAATCATTCAGTGTACGCACTCAGTCCAATGTTAAATTGGAAGCAAACAGTCAATACCCCTTTTGGTTTCTTTAGGGAATGTTTTCTCCAATAGGATTACTGGTTAAAATGTAGTTCTTAAAGTTTTTCCTATTCTCATTGCTAACTTTATAAAAAAAATAATTTTCAAAACCAAGATGTTGGATTCTGAACAGTAACGTGATTTTATACATAAAAACATTGATTGTTTACATAGGTTCTCCACAAAGGGCTGCCTTCTGGACAAGTTATGTACAAGAAACATGTTAGTACTTCAAAAAGATGTCTGCCATTTTGCCATTAAATAAGGCTATATTGTTAATAACAAAAGTGCCAGTACTGTCTATTCATAAAAGGCACATTTCTAAATACCTTCTCTTTACATAAAAGCAAACACAAAAGGTTATGGATAAATTTCCTGCCAACTCAGTTAAAGGTAGAACCATTTTATTTTTCCAAATTATGGTAGTGCCAACACTGAAAGTCCCTGCCATAAAAGACAAACCATGGTGAAACTGAAGACAAAATATTTGGGGTGATTTTGTTTGACTAGGCTTTGTGATTGCAATTAAATCCCTGTGAAAGCCTGAGTTAAAATAAGGCTAAGCTCAGAAGTGTCAAACACCTAGCGGACCTCTTCATTATTTGTCCTAAATGTAACTCAAACAAACGTATCCAAAACGAATTCATTATTACTCCTTCACTTTATTTTGTACACCTCTGATCTTCTAATTTTCCCTGGCTCAGTTATAAAGGTGTTACCAACACAAATACACATAGGATTTTAGCATACACTAAAAGTGGCCCTTCTAGTCAGTAAGAAAATATGAGTTATTCAACAGTGGTGTCAGAAAATAATAAGCCATTTGGAAGGGAAAAAAAAGTTGGATATTTACTCCATTCCATAGATTACTTCAAAGGCTTAAAAGGATTGAAAAGGAAACATGGGTGATTTTTTTTTTTATTAACATAGAATGGGAAAGAGCTTTATAAGAGAGACAACTCAAACTATATTTAATTTTTCATGATTAATAGAATGACAAACAACTGGAAAAATTATATCCGGCACATTTGAAATAGCAAATTATTATTTTTAATCTTTGTTTAGCATATTAAAAATTTTTTACTTATAATCTATAAGGAAAAAAGTAGGCCAACAGCCTGAACATATCCAGCACACTTGAAATAGTAAATTATTATTTTAAACCTTTGTTTAGTGTATTAAAGATTTTCACTTACAATCTATTAGGAAAAAAATAGGCAAACAACCTGAGCAAAAGATACATACACACACATGTTCTCTCTCACACACATTCCTAGTAATGGATTTCAAACAAGTAAAAACGTACTCAAACTCCCTTAAAATTGAATGAATGCAAATTAAAATGAATTAAAAGACAGTACCTAATAGTTTGCTAAGTCAGTCTGATTAGAGTTTTTGGAAATCAGGCCATGTTTCACATGCTGCACAGCTCCAGGAGGTACCAGTCCTACAGGACTGTATGCTGTACAGTGAAGAAGCCATCGGGGGAAACAGGCCCTCTCAAACATTCGTTGTTAATGAGACTGTCAAGGAACATACACAAATGTTTTAAATGTTCTAACCTTACAATTAGCATGCCACCTTAGGAAATACTCTAACTCATAGCCGCTGAGAATGGCTTTGCAGGCTTTGCACGGCACAACTTCAGACAGTCCCATTCCCATAGTCCATAGTGTGAATACCACCTCTTCAGGAATTGGGGACTTAGTGACTGACTTAGCTTCTCACATATGTATGCAGAGACTTATGTGCAAAGATAGTCACTGCTTCAAAGTTTGAAACAGCCAAAAAAAAAAAGATGGGGGGGGGAATGTCATCCAGTAGGGAATTTGCTTCAATGCCTTATGGTACACACAGAAGAGAGTAAGATGCAGCCATTAAAAGAACGAAGCAGTAGTTCTCCAGAGGTGCCAATTTGGGGAACATCTAAGATATTTTTAATGAAAAAGCAAAGTTCAGAGCAGGGCAAATGTATGCCCTGATCTGTATTTTTTGGAGTGTGTGTATTTTAAGGCTATATATACACTTTAAGGCAGCTGACTTTTTCTGAAAAGAATTATAAAGAAATTTATTAACAATAGTTGCTATTAAGACCTGGGGAGTCTGAAGGAGGGTGCTTATTTGTTACGGTACAGTTTTTTATGTTCTTTGAACATATTCTAAGCACATGTATAACCTTTCAACAAAATAAACAACTTTATAAAAAATAAATTTAATCTTCATCATTCAAATTAACAGCAATTATGAAGTATTAGAAACATGTGGAGATTCTGAGAAAAAATATTACAGAAAAGGTGAGATACATTTCAGAATATTTTATTGAGCCTTATTATTATTCCAGAGAACATCAAGTCACCATTCCCAACAGCACAGGCACAGATCAGTAATGAAAGGCCAGAAAAAACCTCATTAAAGTCAAGGACTGCCGGGCGCGGTGGCTCACGCCTGTAATCCTAGCACTCTGGGAGGCCGAGGCGGGCGGATCGCTCAAGGTCAGGAGTTCGAAACCAGCCTGAGCAAGAGTGAGACCCTGTCTCTACTATAAAATAGAAAGAAAGAAATTAATTG
>CAUYRT010012849.1:0-27297 GCA_963574885.1 Lepilemur ruficaudatus | reverse complement strand
TAATATTTCTGAATACTATGCTCCAAATAGAGCTTCAAAGTACATGAAAATATATATTCACCAATGGTCTTATGCATAAACGTTTATAGCATCTTTACTTACAGTCATCTAAATTTAAAAGAGTCAAATGTCAATAGATTAAGATTTATATATATATATATATTCACACAGTGAAATACATCAGAGGAATTTTAAAAAGTGAACTATTGATACAAGCAAAAATGTACATCAATTTTCTTCCTTCTTCATATGTCTAGTCATTTTTATTGGATGTTGGACATTTTGATGTCACATTGTTAAGTGGCTTGCTTTTCTCGCATTCCTTGAGGATATGTTGGTTTTCATTCTGATGCCAGAGAAGTTACTTTATGATCTACTTGGCCCTTTTTAGGATTGCTTTTGTGCTATACTGGGGTGCATATAGAGTTGTCTTCACTCTAGTTTAAGTTTAACCCACTTTATGAAATGTGAGATTTTTGGCACCTCTATTGAATAACCTGAATTTTGAATAAATTTCCTCCATCTATATGATTGAATATGACCATCTCTTAGCCCTGTGTGAGATTCAGTAAATTTTTAAACTGTCAAGTCTCTAGCAGTTATTCATTTCATTTCCCGGAAGTTGTTCTTGTCCAACCTCAGATTGTTTCATTCTACACATTTGCAGCATAGTTTTCAGCCACAGATTCAAGATGTCTCCTATAGCTCCTTCATTTCTGGCCACCTCCATACCCAGATCTGTAATCTCAATTCAGTAAGATTACTGCACTCTTTTTAGTTTTTGTTCCCATGCAATTTGGTCTAAAGTGTCTCTAGGTAGATAGCCTGGGAGTTATCCTAGGGCTCACTTTCTGTATTTCTCTTTTCTCAAACAACAGAATCATATAGTAATATTGCCCAATGTCTAAAAATAGTTGTTTTGTAGATTTTGTTCAAATTTTATAACTTAAAATCACAGGATGATGAGAAGTCCCACTTCTGCATAAGACTATTGAATATATATTTTCATGTACTTTGAAGCTCTATTTGGAGCATAATATTTGGAAATAGTGTATCTTCTTAATGAACTAAACCCTTTATAATTATACAATGTTCCTTTTTATCTCTAGTAATAGTTCTTATTTTAAAGTCTACTATATCATGCCACATGAACAGTTCCATGAAGCTGCTTTTGAGTGAAACAACTGTAATTGGAGACATTTATAAAGAGAAAAAGAGTTAAGATCTCTAGAATTGTCTTAAGAACATATAGGAAATGAAGAAATATTTCTTAAAAGAAAATCTATTAAATCTTAGAACAGCAACAGTCTGTGGGATGTGAGTTAGAACTTGCTACCCCCATCCTAATGCTCCTAGCTCAACATCATAAATGTTCCACTTTGGGAGGATGTGGCCAGGAAAAACAGGCTTCCTCTCTTCTCAGCTCCAAAATATGGGATAAGGTATTCCCCTAAGAGGGGTGGGCATTCCTCATCCCCATTTCCCAAAGCTTGCAGAGGCCCAATTCCTGGTGAGTATGGTCAAGAGTGTGTAGATGGCAGAGTCTCTACACTGGGCACAGCAGGCTAAAAATAATAGGGCTTTAATTGCCCTTGCCTTACCTCACTCATAGGGTGAGGGTTTCACACAGGTAAAGGCAAGCTGAGAAGACCAGAAGCTACTGCCCTAACACATCTTTCCACTCTAAAGATGAGGTGACCCTACAAGGAAGGGTACAACTGTCCTGTATCTACAGCTTCAGATCAGTAGCTCAGAGAATTTCCCCAAGGGTGGAAGTAGTCCTTAAGAACAGAGAGCTCTAAAGCTGTCCGCTGACAAATTCACTTTTTTTGAAAAAGAGTGTGGAACAGCTCAAGCCTAAGGGAATTGCCCTCCAAAATGAAGACTTTGATGTCAAGCCATGTAGCTAAACCCCAGATCAGCTAGTTTACTAGAAAGAACAATGGAAAGAGAAGACAACTAAGAAGGGTTCCCCAGAGTTAAAAAAAAAAAGCACCTCAGGCTAGCCTCAAAAATGACCTCAGCAAAAAAGTTCCAGTTGAATTGGCTCAGAATGTTTAGCAATTTATGTCCCAGGGCATTGTCGATAACATTGGCACAATCAGGCAGCAAGTAGTGGAGACTAACAGGTGAGTGTGATACCAAAAGCAATATAGGAAATTAACAGAGATCAGGGAAAGGGGCAGAGAGAGACCTGCTGAAACTGCTACCATCATCCCAGGATGACTTTGCACATTGGCAAGCCTGGGCCCTCTAATCAGCAGCATCAAAGACTTGGCTCCTTTTGTTTTAAGCAACTAAGTTTTAGATGGTTTGTTTTGCAGCAAAAGGTGCAGAGTGTTTGCGATGTTAAATGAACTGACATTGGCAAAGCATTCAACACAGTGCCTAGCATAGAGTTTGTGGTCTAAGATGTCAACTGCTCTCCTGAATCATTAAAATAAGACAATTTGTAAATTCAAAATTAGAGATGAAAACTTCTATCTATATATATATATTCCAAGCACTATGCTGGATCCCAGAAAAGGAAAGAAGAGTTTCGTTCCTATCCCCTAGGAGCCCACATTCAAACCAGGGTGAAAGTAAGTGGAGTTTAATACGAAATGTTAGTTACTGAGACAGAAGTAAGTATAAAATGCAGTGGAAATATATAGGAAAGAAGAATGTATTTGGCTCGGAAATGGGTGAATTGTAGGGAGACCTGAATGGAGGAGGCTTTGATTTGTACCTTGAGTACATAGGTTGCTGGCAAAGAGAGGCCGAGCATATTTCTTTTTTTTCATTTTTAATCCTCAGGCATAGGATCTAGATGACTACTGAGATAGACTAGAGCAGGCAGAAATCAATAAGAGGCAGGATTTCATTAAAAAAGTGGAGGCTCTACCCTCATTCTCATAATGCATTTGGTCTGGTAATTATTTATCTCCCACCCATCATCAGGAGACCAGGGTCTTTTAATCAGTCCTCACTACCAGAAAAATCCATCCCCACACACTTCTTCCCAGACATTGGCCTCAGTAAGGTCAAATACTCTTTATACTTGCACAGCATTAATTCCTGCTTCCATAACTGTTATTTTTCATCACTGCTCATATTCTGATGATTAGAAGAGAAAATACTTAGGAAAAAATGAGACTGTCAAACACAGACCTTATATTTGCTAATAGACATGGAGAGAATGGCCCTCGTGCTGCTGTCGGTCTCCTCAGACCTGAGATTCTCAGCCTCTGACTGTGTAGTGCTGTGTATGCGTCTCTCATTCTCCCTCTAGGGGAGAAGACAGGGGTGCTGATAAGGGATTATGAAGCATTCTTCACACGCTGTGACGAGTATAAGGATAAAAACAGCAACACCACAAATAACGGTAACTGTCAAGAACTGTATTAGGCAGGTCAAATATGCTTTTCCTAATTTACACTTTAAGGATTACATGTGAACTAGTAAGAGTGAATAGATACTTATCTTAGTCTGGTTTCCCCAAAGCCGACCCTGAGACAAGGATTCTAGGAGCTAATTTGAGAAGTGATCCCAGTGAAGTGAGGAAGTAAAACAGAAAGGAAGGCTCGTGGAGAGGGATGCTTACCCCCCAAATTACCATATCTCTGCTTAAAATATCTTACTATATATGCAAATTCAATCACATATAATCAATCATCTATATTAATATCTATATCTCTCTGTAAAACTATGGTTTTGTAGTTATAGTTATATATGTTATATATAGTTAACTATATTAGCTATGTAGTTATATATTAATATATCATATATAATTATCAATCACACATAATCCTCTATATTTATATATATGTCTCTATAAAACTATAGGTGCATAGTTATATATCTTATATATAGTTAACTATATTACATATATTATATATAAATGTACATATTATATCATATATAATCATATATCACACATGTGTGATGTGTGGACAGGTTCAAAAATTTGTTTGCTTTTATGATATGCATTATTATTATTTTTAATCTCATTTAATGTCTAGAAAACATGCAAAGAGAGATGAATTTGCTTGTACAAAGTCAAATTTAGAATTAGGAACAGAATAAAAATAATCTCAACCAGGAAAACTGCATGGTTTTCAATTCACAAATTTTCTAGTTATAAAAGTTTAAACTATACCTAACATGCATTAGGATGGCTACTAAAAAACATAAGTGTTAATGAGGATATAGAAAAAAGGGTACTATTGGAGGGAATAAAAAATGTTGCAGGCACTATGAAAAACAGTAGGGCAATTCCTTAAAAAATTAAAAATATAATTACCATATTTTCTAGCAATCCCATTTCTGGGTATATATGTAAAAGAATTAAAAATGGGATCTCAAAGAAATATTTGCATAGTCATATTCATAGCAGCCCAAATGTTCACCTACAGATGAGTAGATAAACAAAATATGGCATACACTTATAATGGGATATTATTGGTCTTAACAAGGATGGAAATCCTGCCATAAACTACAACCTGAATGAACCTTGAGGACATTATACTAAGTGAAATAATTAAATAAAATTAAACAAAAAGACAAATACTGCATGTCTCCATATCTGAGGTATCTAAAGTATTTAAATTCATAGAAGCAGAAAGTAGAATAGTCGTCGTAGGAGCTGGCAGGAGGGGGAAATGCAGAGTTGCTGTTTGATAGGTATAGAGTTTCAGTTTTATGAGATGAAAAGTTCTGGAGATTTGCTGTACAACAATGTGAATGATGTGAATGCACTTAACGCTACTGACTTAAAAATGATTAAGATGATAAAAACAAACAAACAACTTTTAAATTGTGCATTTTATATATGTGAAGTTTATTATGTGTCAGTTATACTGCAGTAAAACTGTTAAAGAAAAATTTAAACCTGTTTCTAAAAACTGGAGGAAGCCTTGCTTTGCATCGTCAAATCACCCCCTCAATGCAAGAATCTCTTCTTAATTCACTGCCTTCTAGACAGACTAATCCATGCCAGACAATCCCAATTATCTTTACAAAAATCATCTTTTATATTGAGCTGAAATTCAGAAATAGTTAATATCAACCATTAGTCTGAAGACCTAGGAACAATGCCATAATCCCACCCTGTCCCATTTCAAGGCTGGTCTGGTCCTAACCCTGCCTCAGAACCCAAAGGTATATGGGACTCATAGTCAAATATTCCCAAATGTCTACTAGGACTTGTTTGAGATTTGATCAGAACATTTAGGGTTGTTCAGAAAAGAGATGTATACTCCATTCTTCACACATTCTTCCATATTCCACATTTATTCCACATATCCATATTCAAGATATGTTTCTTATATTGAGAAATTAAAAATCCAAAGGACTACTGGAGTATGTAAAGGTGCAACATTGCTGAAATGTCAGGGCATAGAGTTTGCTGGGTTGTTTCCTATTCATTCTTTGCACAGATCTGTCTCCAGCATGAACATTATTACCAGCATGCCACGACTTTGCCCAGATCTTAAATTTGCTTTCTATATGCTGTGCCTCAATAAAATTGATATACTGTCTATGTCCTGTGTACAGTGAGGGTTAATTAAAATACATAAAGTCCTTCAAGGCCTTTTTCTTAAAGATGTGAGCTGAGTACATTATTGTTACTATAAATACAATTGAAAAATGCAATCGCATTTTCCCCTTAGACATTTCTACTGGAGATTTTTGCTTCCAATTCTACAATGCTCATGATAAGGTGATAACATACGCAATCTAGCATCAAAATTTATTTTTATCTTCATTCTGGAGTAAAGATTTAACCTCTTGAGGAACAACTCAAAGTTAAAATGTATATACATTTTTTTCCACATGTCACTCCATGCAGTTCAATTCAGGATTCAGATTTTTTTCACCCCGTCAATTTCCCACAGGCAGAGATAAATCAAGATAGAGACAAAATCTCTTTTGTACCAAATATATTTTATTATCTAATCTTAAAGCTTGAAAGATGATTTGTACCAATGCCCAACAAGTTAGTCCAACTCCAAAAGGCTGCATGCATGCTGAGATGAATTGGAAATGCTGTCTTAGGAAGAAATAATAAGAAATTGAAATCCAGAAACTGATCAAAACTAAATACCCTTACAGGTCCTGAGACCCAATTTTTATGATCTGGTTGAAAATGAGGTAAAATTATCAGAAAGATTTAGGGCAAATTGCATGATCTCTGTAAGCCTCATTTTTCTCAATCTACTTTATTCATGTGACAATGAATTGAGGAAATGCTTGCCATGGAGCCCAAGGGCAAGTGACCGATAACTGGTAGCTGTTACTGGAAAGCAGTTTATGATAGTGGTTATCACGTTAGGTTTTGAAGTCAGACTGCCCGGATTCAAACATAGGCTATGACATTTACAAATAGTGTGATCCGAGAAAAGTCACTTAATATTCTTTGCCTTCTTTTTTTATTCTCTGAAGTAGGGTAATGAGATTTCCTATCTCATATGCTGAGGAAATTAATTGAGGCGGTATGTTGACAGGGCTGGAACAGCGCCTGACACATGATAAGCATTCACATAATGTCGGATGTCATTATTATCGTTGCTATCACAGACCACAAATGCATTTTTAGAAGATAATCTGTGGTATCCCATGCAGTGCAATACTACTGATTAATAAAAATTAATGAACTATTATACAACACTGTGGAAAGCAAAACACTAGGAACAGAAAATAGATCAGTGGTTGTCAAGCGCTGTGGGTGAAAAGAGGTTGACAGGGGCAGCACGAATTTTGGAGATGACAGAATTGCTCTGTATTTTGATTGTGGTGGTGGTTACAAGACTGCATGCATTGGTCAAAACTTGTGGTAGCCTACATCAAAAAGAGTGCATTTAACTTTATGTAAATATATTTAGAAAGTCAACTACATAAGTAAAATATGCATTTTCCATTGCTCGTATACTTCAACTCAAAGAGAAAAGTCTACATAAGAGAAGGCTTTAGATGTAAGTTTTAAAACTTAGCCTATAGTAACATATAAATCTGTTGCTGGGGAGGAAAACTCTCTTCTAAAAATAGCTGCAGCACTTTCCTAAATCATTTGTAACTGAATTATTGACTATGTAGCCTCCAATTACCAGACAGTAGCTACCTGACACAGCCTCCTTATTCTCTCCCATGTCATACATTACTACTGAAGCATTCAGCTTTTGGAAATGATGGATATGCTTATTACCTGCATTGTGCTGATGATAACAGGAGTATATACATATGTCCAAATTCACCAAATTGTATACATTAATTATGTGCATTTTTTTGTATACCAATTACACTTCAATAAACCTGGGGGAAAAACCTGCTAGGACAGGAGGACTCTCAGGTTATGCCACCTCATGCTCTTAGTGAATTAGCCATTTTTAATATAGAAATTGCTAAATTATTAACATTTCCCAAAGTGATATTTGATGGCAAAAGTAATCTCTTTGTGAAGTATTAAGTGATTTTTATGAAAAAGTCGAATAAGCTGACAGAAAGTAATAATTACACTGTCAAAGAACACAAGATTCCATTTTTTCAAAGCCATCTATATTGCCTGGTTCCAGTTGCACAGGCTGTCATCAAGATAGTAAGATTTATTTCTCCTCTAATTGCACCAAGGCAGCCAGTTTTATGCAAAAGATAGCTGTGGTGCCCATTTTTTAGAAGTGTGCTTATGGAGATGATTATGTACACAATTAAGAGAATGGCTTGCATACCAATGGAACTAAAGAATAAAGCTTTTATGGAGCCCTGAGGTGCTGTTCAGATGTTTTAAAATATAAAACAACTGGTGATTTATTTATTAGCAGGAAGATTAGAAGCATTTTCCTTTCACAATAGTTTGTTCCAGACTCTAAGCACCTAGGAACTGCCCACCAGAGTTGTGAGTTTGACCTCTTCTGTGTAATTTCTGTGGTTTGCTTTCTTATGCATTAAGTGCAGAATATGCATTCTTAACCCATATGAATGTAGCAAGGCCTGTGTGCAGTCTATTCTTATGACCTTGGAAATTTCACAGATGATTTATCATTAGAGTACAATGAGAAATCATTAGAGTACAATGATCTAGTGTTTAGAACCAGGGAGCACAGTCAGTAAGTCACATTGCTCTTTTAATCCGCTACTTGTGTCATTGGAGGGCAACATGGCTGGTCTACACTTACTCTAACACCAAAAATGCCCATTTCTGTTCAATCCTATTTATTGAATGGAATTCATTGGACACCTATGGGTACCTTGTTTTAAGCTAAAAAGTTGGGGCAACATACAGCAACATATGATATGTCTGAGGCCTGCTGATGTTTTAGAATAGCATTGGAGAATTTATATTTGTGTTCATGAAAAATTAGAAGACAAAACAAAACTCTAAACTGTTCAGTGAAGTGCCGAGTTGAAAATAATGAGATGCGTCAGTGGGTGGCACAATAGAGCTTAGTTATTCAGAGTGCAGTTTTCAGCATCGGCTTTCCTACGTCTGAATCTGAGCTTTACTGATAACCAGTTGCATGCCTGCGAGTCAGTCAGTTAGGCCACTGTTTCTTCATCTGTAAAATTAGGATTATATTACCTGCTCCATTAGCTGTTGCATAAATTAAATGCAATTATCCGTGTAAAGCAATCAACACAGTGTCTGGCATGGCTCTTATTAAGGATGTAGATGGCATCCTAATTGAAAATCCCACCACTTAGGAGAGCTTCACCCCTTGACCCCTCACTGGCACCTTGCGGTGTTGAATACTTTCTCTTTCCCTGATCATACTTCAGTGGGCTCTCGTAAATCATTTCTACCCATCGGCCACCCCATTATTCTAACCATGACTTCTAAATGTGTTTCTTTCTCAGGCTCTTCTATTTCCATCTTAAAGGCTGGTGTTCTCCAGAGTCCACTCTGGATTCTCTTGTCTTCTACTTAGTCTCCTTGGGTGGTCTCATGTACAATAAGACTCCCTGTAATATTCACTCCTATGCTGCTCAATCAGAGGTCCATAACTTTAGCCCAGAGCTCTCTCCCTCGAGACCAGCATGCTCAGCAGCCCACTAAGAATCTTCCCCTATGGTCTTAAAGTTACCCCAACTGTACTGTGTTTGAACAGCCCATCCCAATCACACAACAGATCACACTCTCTTCTAGCTCCCCTTTGGTGTGAGCCATTTCCATCCATCCAGTGATGCAAACCATTAAACTGAGAATCATACTCCATGTTTTTTCTCATCACTCTCCACATCAAATCAGTCTCCACACAACTAATGTAGTGGAATCCCTCATCATTTCACCTGGACTACTGCAAAAATCTTCAAACTTCTAACTGAGCTTATATTTCCTAATATTGCCTTTCTCTCTGTTTCCTTCTGCAGAAGAATTGCTGCTGATTCAAAGATGTTTCTAAGATTCCTACTTAAAATACTTTAAAGGCTTCCTGTAGTCTTTAGTATAAAGCGGAAAAAAAAAATCCTTCATATTGCGGGCCCTGCAATCCCATACACTCCCTGGTGAACAGCTATGCGTTCCCTTTATTTGTAGTTACAGTACATAACACAGACTAGCTCCAAAACAAACATTTTGTTGATTATCAGAGAGTGAATGCCAACCCCTTCAATTCATTCCCTCCCTCCCCAAATTCCACAACGAACACCCTTTAGAAAATGCTATAGAAAATGAATTGCAATTCCCTTATACACTTTTTTTCTATTTTTTTCTGCCCGTAACTTTGCAACTGCTGAACCCTTATTTATTTAATGAAGTTTTATTGAGTGTCACACTATAGCCTGAAGTGAACAAGATAAACACAGCCTCGGTCCCTAGGAAGATTACAGTTTAGTAGAAGAAAATTAAACAGGTACTTACAATATAAGTGGAAGTAGTATTGTAAGCTCCCTACAGATTTGGCTATAAAAGGAGAAACATGATAGTACCTTCAATGTTCATAAATAAAGAAATAATTAACTTAGTGTACCTCTATTGCAGGAACTACTCTGAAGCCAACAAAAATGATGTAGATCTTTAGTAATTGACATGGAAAAATATCTGTGAAACATTATTTGGTAAAAGAACTTGCATATTTAACATGTGCTGTCCTGTTCTTTATCCACTTTAGTTGCTACCCATTTTTTTTCAACTTTTAACTAAACTACCACCTTCTCTTGAAAACACTTTCTGACCACCTCAATCATCCTCTGCACCTTCATGCCACACTAACATAGGAAAATTTATCAGACGTTTTAAAATAAACTTTTTATTTTTTAGTAAGTTTAGAGTCACAGAAGAGTTGTAAAAATAATACAGAGGTATCACGTAAATTACCATGGTATATTTGACAAAATAATGTTCACACTGAGTGATAAATGTTGTTGTGAAAAACAAGGAGGTCTCTCTGAATTATTCGTGTGGCACAGACACCCCCACCCCACCCCCGCTGAATACATCCTGCCTCCGGTTGCTGCCCTGTTGAGAATTTCAAGTACTCCGCCATCATTTGGATCAATTTAGTATACGGATTTTTTTTTTTTTTAACTTGGCCTTCGTTAAGTATGTTCCTATGACATAGTTTTGTGGGTAAGCACAGCTGCTAGCTTCCAGGTCTCTGTCTCTTTTTACCACACCCTGTAAAGGAGAGGGCCAAGGTTTGCTCAGTAGGTAGACCTTATCTTAAGAGATTAGCACAGAGACCATCTCAATCACTCTTGCCCTAATCAAAGGGCTGAGCATTTATGTGTTTTGTCCGACTATTTAAATACATTATTGATCACCAGCCCTTTTCAGACTTTCCTTAAAAGTAACAAAAGAAAAGTCAATTAAAGTCATTTGAGGATATTTGAAGGGTCAGTGGATACTCAAGACCTTGAGACTTTAAGCAGTGTTTTCAAGCAGTTCGTGCAGTATCTATATTTAATTAGCCCTTCATTTTATTTGTACGTAAATGTTGGAAGCAAGCTGTTAATTCTTATGTTTGACATTAATATGTATTGCTATCCTTGGCATAGACTCAGTCGGGCCTCTGAACCAATATTTTTCTATGGGCCCCATAAATCAGCTATATAAACATTTAACAATATTGACCAAATGCCTTCTGTGAGTAGGAACAGCTCTGTACTAGGCACTAGGAGAAATAATCTTAACCATAAGATACCTTGCCTTTGAGCACAGCTCTAAATGCTAGCAATCACTAGCCTTATGTGAAATTTAGTGTCTTAATCTGTTCAATGGGCATTAAAAAATCTGCTCTCCCTACTTCACAATGTGTTAGTACAAGAATTAAATTAAATGATCTAACAAATAATATTGGCAGTAACATGAATACTAATAACAGCTAACATTTATATACCATTTACTACACTCCAGGCAGTTTTTCAAGTATGTTCTGTATATTAATTGATTTAATAAAAACAAATCTACGAACTACTAAATATTATAAAAATCAGAGTGTGGTGGTCATTCCCAAGCATGCGGCTGCATCAAGCAGAAGTTAACTCTTCAAGATAGAACGGGCTTCTGAGATAAATTCTGTGGTGCAGCTCTTATATGCTAGAGGAGCTTAGAAGAAAAGGAGGCCAAAGAGTCCTGGGGAGACTAGTCAGGATTCACTGCTATATTTGGGATAAAGAGCTGGGAGGGCCTGGGTCTGCATCCTGACCAATGTCATTGGTAGCATCATCATTATCCCCCAGTCATTGTCATTATTAACATCATCATCATTGCTATCACCTCACAAGCCTCATCATTTCATGATCGCCTATTCATGCCAGGCACTTTGCATGCATTATTACATTTAATCTTCACCAAAAAACACCCTGGGAAGCAGCTATTATCATCCCCATTTTATGGATGGGGCAAATGAGGCTTCACAAGAATATATCACTTACAAATATTATGAAGCTAATAAGTGGTAAAACAAAAATTCGAATCTGTACCAGGCTGAGTTTGAATCAAGATACTTTCTAGTACCTCATATAGCCTTTTGTGCAAGGGAAATGTGATAATTCTTACCACCTAATTGTAGCTGTAAAAACAAGGTCATTGTCCATGCTTACTTTTCTCAAGAAAGCTGAAGGATAGTGGAAATAGCTTGCCTAATGGACAGAAGGTGATTTGTTTTTCTAAAAAAGAATGAGAGTTGTCTTCATGAGGGATAATTAACTCCATGAGAGATGACATGGCATCTGCATGTACATCACCATTGTCACAACCTTGCATTTTTAAGCTGCTTCCTTTCTGCCACTGGCTTTTCTCAAACAGTAAGGATGCAGGATAGAGTCTAGTCCATTACTTCATGTTTTCCGTCTTATATACACGAGCCCCTCGAGGGCAGGGATAATGCCTTCTTCTGTATCCTTCTTATTCTCACAGTATTTGGCACTGTGCTTGGTGTATATCAGATGCTACGATTCATCTATTTAATTCTGTGAACATCAGGGATAGAATGTGTTTCTGCAGGAAAAACAGTGTTTCAAGTTAGAGGAGGTCAGGTTAATCCTGCCTGTGCCTTTTATTGTATGTCCTTTTACAAGAAGGCAATTTAGCAATCTTTTTCTTCTCATTTGAAAAAACGGGATTATGTTCCACACAGAATCATTATAAGAATAAAATAGTAACACCCAATGAAAAAATATATCTGTTGCTCTTTTGTTCAGAGAAGATGCTAATAATCAATCTTGTTATTTTTTTTTTCCAGTGAGTCCAGTCAAACTTTAGAAATCTTCCCAACAGAAAGCTTCATACAACATCTACCAGTTTAATGAATTGGTATGTAGCTCATGATCTTTATATTGTCCCTTGTCTAATAGGGAAACTAACAAGCAAATAGATAATCACAACACTGTGAATGAAAGGAAGGAAGGATAGAAGAGAATCCTTAGTTCATAACAGGAGAAAACAAGAAGTTGGGAGTAGTTTTCTGAGGAGTTAGCCTATGGGATTCCGGATCAAGGCAAGTTCATTGAAATTAAGATAACACAAAGAGAGATACAGAAAAAAAAAACTGTATAGTTAATCACAAACAGACGACAAAAAACTTATAAGCCGAGCCAATTTACGGTTCCTAAGTAAGGGAGTGGGTCATAGATTATAATTGTGTTTGGGAAGATGTCTCTGGTCATAACGTGGAGAATAGATTGGTTCATGGTAGGACTGGAGTTATCCAGACCTATTCACAGTTTGCTAAAGGAATATAAGAAAGAGGAATTATGGTCTTACCTAAGATTATGGCCTTCCTAAGAGAGGAATTAAGGCAGGGGTAGGAATAGGGAGAAGTTAGAGAGTCTTGAAAAATGCTGTGAGGCAAGGGTAAATCTTTTGACTGACCAGCTATGAGAGATAAGGGCGAAGAAGTCAAAGTGGGTGCCCAAGTTGAATGGCTTAACTGCAAGACAGAGAAATCGATGGACGAAGGGAATTGGTTGGAAAAAGAAAACAGGGTCTGTTGTGATGGTTTCAAGGTGGTGGAAATGCCTATTTGACAGTTAGTTCAAAATGCGCAGTAATTAGGTAAAAAAGACTTGATTGGAATTAAGGAAAGAGGTTAGAAACAAATTTATAATTTTAGGGTCCATCAACACATAGACTATAATTAAAGAGGACAGTGTGGATAGCGTGGTCCAGGATGAGAGTACCAAAGAAGGTAGGAAAGAGGCTGAAGACTGAACTCTGAAAATACAAATATTTAAAGAGAGGCAGTGGAAAAGCCTCAGTTGAAGAATTCTGAAAAGAAAGAGAAAATATGAAATCACAGAAGCCAACTACACAAAGAACTTACCGAGGGAGACGAAGAAAAACAAGACATTATTTTTTTAAGAAGTTAGTTAAGGATATTAAAAAGGTTATCCTGGGAGATGGGTAGTAAAAATTCAGTAATTCTTTGACAGACAGAAATGGGGTAAAATGGGGAGGGAGGGAATCTAGGCCAATGAAACAGCTTGAACAAAAGTGAAGAGGAAAAAAAAGCTGTCTTCATAGTTTCTCAATCAACTAGGAACAAAATGGGACCTATTATATGAATGATTTCTTGATGAGTTGATTGTAACCTAAAACTGGAATCTTTCCAATGTAAATACTGTGTTTATAATCCACCATCATATGCAAGAATATTCATTCCTTAACCCAAATTTCGCTCAATTGACCAATATTGAAAAGTTCCAAAATCGTATGCTATTGAAAAATGACAATATGCCATCGGTATTTTCCAGACCTTGTTGGAGATCTACTGGTGAGCAGCAGTGGCTTTGAACAGGTAACTGCTATACCATTCATCCGTCTGGAACTTGCTATTACTATTCTGAGGTTTACATTTGAATGGAAATGCCAATTATATTCAAGTGATTTTAAAATAGTAATTTAGAGTTTTCTTTCCAATCCAACCACTATTCCTCAAAACATTTCAACAGCAACTTTTTCCTAAATCATTTTGGTAATAGAGAACACTTACTCCTTAATATAGGTCTTTCTCAAATCGTGATTATGTGATTATTGGCTTCTATTATTAATAATAACTGAGTTTTCTTGGTTGCAGGGCATTTGCTCACCTTCTACTATAATGTGATTGTCTGAGAATATGAGAGTGCATGAAAATTTACTCTCAGGATGGGTAGATAGATAGAAACAGGATTTGGATATTGTAAAGCAACTTTGGTAACTACTAGGTACCACTGGCTATTATTCGGTCTGCACGATGTCAGCCAGCACAATATTTAATATTCTTTTTCAATTAGTTATGAGCCTTTAGAATCAGAACACAAAAATCTGGATTTCTGTCTTCTTGTAAAAAAAAAATGGGGGATTTGGCACCACTCCAACAAGTTCTGGAAAGTACTGATGGCAGGTGATTTTTCAGTAGCATACGATTTTGGAATTTTTTAATGGTAGTGAATTGAGCCAAATTTGGGGACTGTGACAAGGGAGCTCACATGCCTTCCTTGTTGCAGTCAGCAGGAACCGGGTCAGGCTTGGCCTTCAGTGTGACTCTCTAGTTTGTCACTGTCTCCACTTCTCCTTATTTCCCCTCAATTCTGAACTCCAGTGAGAGTTATCTTTTTTTGTTGTTGTTGGAATTGTGCTTAAATTTTCCACTGATATTAAAAAAAGAGGGGGAAATAGTCTTTGGATATACACCTTTGGCACACATTGGTTGAACTAAGCTAGTGCAGGGGAGTAGCATGCTTCAATAAGAAAAGGAAGAAAGATGGGAAACATAAAGAGAAAGAGAAAGAGCATGGAAATGGATTGCATGCTTACTATGCAAACAAAGTGTGGATATGTATGAAAAACCAATCAATGTAGAAACAAACAACATCGACAACAACAAAACAAGTGTAAATGTGTAGATACGCAAGACATACCAAGCCTGCTTAATGAATTTGTATTTCTGTATTAGTCAGGGACCAGTGAGGAGATAGAATCAGTTAGTTTAACAAAAGCTATTTAATACAAAGGATTACCAACTGAATACTGAAAAATTAAAAAGATGTGCAAAATGAACTCCAAAGTCCCATGTGTCAAAAAGCCAGAATTGCAACCAAGACACTCGATCTATCAGCTCATTATCTAATCACTGTAGCAGACAACTTCTGTAAATCCATAGGTAACTGGATTCCTAAAACTAATGAAGTCCATGGATCCCACTGCCTTAGGGACCAGAACTCTGATATTCGGCACGGCTCATTGTCCCAGGTCAGAGATGAGACCCATTTGTTTGCTGAGTGGTTTTATTAAGTTCTGAAGAAGGAAAAAAATATGTGTCTCCAGTGGAAGGTGTTGGACTGTCTGAGGGCAACTGAATTTAATGTTTCCTGGAACACCAATTTTATGTCTTTTAAAAACCCTGAAGGAGTACAACTCAGCTTATTACCTTAAAAGAACCATGTCTTTGTTCTCAGAATTTCTCCCTGTGCCAATGAAGAGTATGGCTTCTGAGATGAATGGTGATATTTTCCTTACATCTATAAAGGGTGAATCTGGGTGAATTAGGGGGAAAAAAGGCAACCCTTCCTTAAGAAACTGTATTGCCATCTGCTGGGAAATTGCAATAACAGCTACACAAATCTATGAAAATAAGATGAAAAGTGGATTTCGGATTTGTGCAGTCTACAGCTCGCACAACTATAAGTGGTGACCTGTGTTTTCTCAGTTACTGGTTCCAAAGACTATTAAAAAGTTTTATACATGGAAGTGGATTATTGCTAGTTATGCTTCACTGGTGTTTGCTTTGTTTCCATTGTTGTACTTGCCACATTCTTTAATAGGCTAATAGGTCTCTGCCCAAGGGGTAAAAAATAAATAAAATCTTTTCTTGAGGGACCAACTACAGGGAAAATGATCTGTGAAATGGATCTGGAACAGTGCTAATCTAAAATAATAACACCCCTCACCTCCTCCCTTATTTACTATCCTTTATTTCAGCTTTGCCAAGGAAGAGGAGCCCTACTTCTTTACAGATAGTGATGAGTGAGTAGATGTGAGGGAGGGGTGGGACAGTAACTTATGCTTCATGATTTCCTGAGGGGATTTTTATTTGATCTCTCCTAACCCACATAAATGTGCACACACACACACATTCACACATTCCAAATCTGGCATTTCTGAGTGAATACTTTATTTCATTTCATTTTGCCAAATCTCTCATTTTCTGTTCCTTCTGAAAAAAAAAAGAATTGCTAATCTGTTAGATATTGGGGAAAATCTGACAACAACTGGGTTATCCCAAACAGGAAGGTGAGGACATTGCCCTGAAATACAGAGTGGGGGCTCATCCGTCTGGCTCTATCTCGCTCTCTCTCTCTCTCCTTCACTCAATCACAATTATGCAGTACATCTCCTACTCTATAAATGGCATAGTTTTTCTAGTAAAGTTGTTCGCTTCCTTATCACTGGAGGGATTGCAGAAGTAACCAGGCCAGTGCTTGCTAAGTATACTGGAGAGAAGTTTCAACCTTTGGATATTGAACTAGATGACATTGAGGGTATGTATATCCGAAGACTCTATTTTTGTAGGTAAATTACAATAAATTTTCAACTCTAAAACTTCATACACATATATTCATGAGGCCCAGGATGGCATACTGCTTAAGATCACAAGTTTGGAATCACAAAATTTTGTGTTGGAGTCCCAATTCTGCCATATAATTTCTTCGATACCGTATAAAGGTTACTTAATTTTGCTGAGTATCAGTATCTTCTCATATGAAATGGGAACAATAACAGTATTACTGCATAGAAATACTTTGAGAATTAAATGTAATAAAGGTGTGTAGCACAGTGCCTGCTACATTGCAATTACTCAACAAATGTGAGCTGTGATTATCATCATTAGTGAATGCAATTAAAAGCAGAAGGAACAATAAACAATTTCTACAGCAGAAAATTAACAAACAAACAAAACAGTAACAGGATATTTGGGGAGAACAAAGGGATACAGCTCCTTCCTTGGCTTGGAACCCTAGAGATCTAGGAGCAGATTGTCATCTCAACTTAATTTGTTTGTAATATTGATTAGTGTTTTCCATCTGCACCCCTAACTCAGTTTCCTTCTTCTGTACATTTACAATAACCCTATTATATGGGCATTCAATACAGTCAATAGAGTTATGAAACCTGTGTGGATACATTTATTTCTTAGTGTATACTTTTATTTACTAAGTACACATCAATCATTTAATCTTTATTTCTTCAACAAAATACTTATTAGTATCTGTCATGGTCAGTGGACTAGGCACAAATGGTGAACCACTCTGACTTGGTCCCTGCCACCATGATGTAGTGTGACTCACAGATGGAGTGGTGGTAAATGGGGAGATGATATTTACAAGCAAATCTCGCTCTATTGCTCTCTCTGTATTTAGCAAAAGTGGGGACATTTCCTTTGTAATGAGACTTTGCAGTTTCTCTCAACAAGAAGTGAAGTCTCTTCCTTTACTCTTTTAATTCAGGTTTGCCTGTGTTACTTGATTTGACCAATGAGATGTTTAAAAAAAATTTCTCAGTCTCATAAAGAGGAATGCAAACTGTGCATCTGTGGGCCTCACCATCTCTTGCTGCTACTGGACTCCCTGCAATATATGTCTACAGAAGTCAGAATACTATTGCTTTGGGCAGGAGTATATTGACTCGGAAGTGGCATGAAGGAGCCACTCTGGGTGGTAATTACACAGGTATGTGCGTATGTTAAAATTCATTGAGTGGAAAAATTAAGTATTTACTCTTCTGCATATTATCCCTCTCTGTATGTGCCTGTGTACGCACATTCACATGTAACTGTGGGGAGATGGTCTATGAGTTATAAGAAAAAGTGGGTGAGATAGTGTCATAGAAGCTAGAGATATTAATAATATCTATGATGAATGTAGTCAAAAGATTAAGTAAGATGAAAGCGGTAAGTTTGTACTGTATCAAGCAACACGGAAGTTGTTGATATACTTGACGAAAACAGTTTTCATGGAAATAGTGGAGGAGAAATCCCAATTTGGATTATGTCTAGCAGTGAATAGGCTGTGAGAAATTTGAGATGGTATCATGTTAAACGACTGTCTTGAATACTTTGCCTGTTAAGTGTACCAGAGAAATGGATTGGTGATAAACGGTAACCCAGGAAAGAATATTTCAAGATTAGGAATACTAACATACGCTTGTATATGGATAAGAAAGCTCTAGGAGACAAGGAAAATTTGAGATAGCAGAAGAGAGGAAGGATAAATGAATGAGAGGCATTTGAAACATTAAATTTTTTGGAGAAAATTACCGCTATATTATATTATTATTGGTGACCTACTCCATTTGTAGGAATTTAAAACATAACAGGTGTTATCATTTTAATTAGTCCTGATCTACCTTTTAGTGGTTGGGGGACCTGGACCCAGTCAACCCCTCTGTGACACCTATCTGTAAAGGAAGAGCTTTGACATCAAAATCTCTTAATTCTATGACAGAGTTACAAACTCTAGTTTCTTATTTCATCTTGGTTACTTCTGTTCTGTAACATGCAGTTACCGTTTTCTCATAAAGACTGTAAAAGATTACAGACTGAACATAGGCTAAAGAACTCCTGCCGGAAATCTAAGATGTATCAGTAGAGTTGTCTTTGGGTAGTCTTGTCTTTAAAATTCCCTAAAAAGCCCTTTTGGGTCTTCAAGTTTTAATCTCTCTCTTTCATTTCTAGAAAACAAGTGCATTTCCTCCTTCCACTGTGAAATCATCTTGTCACTTGTGACACTAATGTAGAGGGGAAATCCTTTAAAGGCAGTCTTTGCTTCTCTTGATCTTGCAGCTTGTTTCAACCAAGGAACTCCGCAAATGCAAACAGAGATAGTGGGGAGAGTATGGGCTTTGCTTTATGGATTTCAAGGAGAGTGGGAAGAAGGAGTAGGGGGAGAGCACTGGCCAGGATACCTGTGTATTTTCATTTCATACTGCTTTCTCTGACCTAGATCAAAGAATATTAGAGTAGAAAGGGACATTGGGGATCACCTAATCTTCCCTCCATCCTTTTATAGATAAAGAAGCTGAGTAGTGAGGTGATTTGCCCAGGACCTCGGTTAGTTATTGACAAAGGGTGTCTCTAACCTGTGCTCCTGTGCCTTGCTGTTTATTCACTGGAAAGTTTGTTTCAGGTGGACTAGTCAGTGATGAGCTCCCCGTGACTTCAATGAATGGTTCCTAAACATGAATGATCATCAGACTTAGCTGCAAATGTTCACAAAAACCTACAGATTGCCAAATCCCACTCGACACCTTGTGATATCTGAATCTGTGTTGGTGTATTTGTCCCAGAATGTATAATTGGGCAAGGAAGATTTAATATAGCAAGTTTGATCTTTAGAAGGATCTGCTTTTATGAGTGGCCCTTAACAGGCATAAGGGTACTTGGATTTTGTAAAGTTCTCTAAGTGATAAGAATATTTGCCTGCCTGGGGCACTGATCCCCTGATTTCCTTCTAGAAGCCTGGAGTTTTGATAATTATAACTGGTTATTGTGCCTATGAATCCAGTCTCTGGTAAAAATCCTGACCTCTGAGTTTCAAATGAACTACCTTGGGCATAAAAAGTTCACGCAGGTTGTTGCATTTCAGGGATGGAGGGAGAGTATGTGCTGAGTGCCCCTTTATGGAAATCATAGGAATGCACACGGATTTGGATAGCAGACATTGCTCGATGCGTATTTTTCCCTTACTGATCTGTCTGAGTATTCTTACTGTGTCACTACAATAAATCTTGAACATGAGGAAAATTATGTGCTGCGTCCCTTGAGTCCTTCTAGGTAAGCCCCGAACTGTGGGTGGTCCTAGGGCTGCTGAAACACATTATGTCAGATGTGGTGACACATGTAATGACAAAAGTGTTGACACAAAAAATATAAGAATGTCTTCTGCCATGTCTCAAGAGCAGCCAGCATTGGAAACTTCTGGACAAGACTAGGTAACATAGAAATATTTAATAGGGGGATTGTTGTATTCTGGGGAAACAAGATGTTCTCCACTTAGATATCTCAGAGACATCTATCTCAGAGACCAAATGACCATGGGTATGTTCCCTCCATGTTTAGTGGAGCATGCACTGAGCCTGCAATAGGGATGGACAGAAAGGTTACCCTTGTGTTTAACATGGGCTTTGGAATCTGGTATAGAAGGGTATAAAACCCAGCTTTGCTATTCAGTGTCTTTATATTTCTAGGCAAATGACATATTCTCTGTGAGTCTCCGTTCCAGCATCTGTTTAAAGGGGATAATAATTCCAGCCCTTCTGGTTTGTTGTGATTAAATATTATTAAATGAGATAAAGTATATAATGAGATGAATATTAGAATGGGGACATACTAAGTGTTCAATTGGAAAAGCTAGTACTTTAATGTTTTATCCTCTGTTAGGAACATAGACAAAAATGTAAAATATGTATCATGCCTTTGCCTGCTTTTATCAAAATGAAGATGTTTGTTTAGTGCTGATTTTGGACAGAGAAGTTTGCTACAAGCTGTAGTCAATACAAAGAAATTCAGTTAGAAGTCCTTGTCTTTAAATAGCTTCCAAACTAGTAAAATACCAGGAAAAAATGAATTGCAAAAGGTGTTATACACATGGGGCCTAATGAAGAGTCAAGATGAGAAGTGATATAGGAACTAAGATAAGAGGGTGGAATAATTTGGGAAAACATTTCACAGAAAATCTTATTTTATTTCATTTAGTCCATCCATCTGCCAGTTAGTACATTAATTACTAATATTGGTGAATGCCAATATTATTCCAAGACCCATTGTAAAGGGGTTAACAATTTTTAAAAATCTTATTCTATTTTCCCTTAGCTGTGGATATAACTAGTTACTGATAATTCCCATATGTCTGTCCTCATTGTCAACTGCTCTCTCTGACTCTGGAAAAGTAGCTCTCTCTAGATATCCTAACAATATCTCAAAATCAACACATTATTACATCTATGGAGAGCATTATCTTTTTTTAAAGATGAGCACCATATATAGTTGTATAGTTCCTATGTCAACTAAGATCATTACTGTCTGTTAGGAGAGGCTTTCTGTCATGGCCTTGAGCATCTTTGCCCATTCCTGCTGGGTATGCAAGAATACCTAAAAATCTAATTGTCCTCTAACCTAAAGCCATCTGCTGCTAGCCATGTAGGCAATAAAGCAGGCCAAGATGACTGCAGCATGACTACAGTATGACCTCTGACTCCCTGGGGACCGTCCTATTTACTGCTTGCTATAAAACATACTGGGACCATGGCCTGGGTTCTTCAGCTGCAGTGAAACCCACTGAGTTTGTAGCTGCCATATAGTCCCATTATATCACTCCGTGGGCCTTGGGGACAGTAGAATTGGTGCTACCATGCCCATACTCCTACTGTTTGCTGCGTGGTAATTAATATCCTGTCTTAGGCTGGTCCATGGAGTCTCATCGTCTACTTTTTTGCACTCATGGAGTTGTTACAAGCTAACCTTCTTGAAGGCTTACACATGTTCTGTAGAGTATCATCACTCCCTGCTCTGTGAGGTGGGGGCTCTTTTCTGATACGATCCAACCAATAGAACAATTTCTGTGTCTTAAAATGATCCCTAATTCTTTCCTTTCCCTGGATCTTGCAACTGTGTTGCCATAAGATGAGAAAATCAAAACCCTGCCACTCCAAAGGTATAATTTATACCTTTTTTCTCACATATTTATTAAATTTGTTTCCCTTAGCTGAGGACTTATTCACTTCAGAGAGGCCTTATAGTTTAGTGACTCCCATCCATGTTTGAAGCAAGAGAGCCTGGATTTGAATCCCAGAGACACTACTTACATCACCATGATGAATAGTTTTTTTTTTAAATGGAAGTAGCTTGTTTTCTTCTGATATTAAATGATGTTAGTAATAGTAACTAACTTATGGGGTTGTGTGAGTATTATGTGAGTTAAAACATGGAAAGCACCTGTAATACTGCCCAGAAAATACTAGGCACCCAGTAAATGTTAACCATCATTATTTTTATGTTCATCATAAACTCTAGCCTTATGGTGTTTCAAACACCACATGGTCTTCAGAATCGTATCTCACATACTGGAAGGTCTTTCTGCTGACTTGATTAAAGGTACAAAGGCAATTTTCCAGTCTTTGGCTTTTTAAGATCTGAATAAATTCTACTTTCTTCTAAAACTCCCCACCTTAATGCAACATAAGTCATATTGAACATGGTTTTATTTTTAAAACACAACACATCCTTCCCCCCCACCCCAATTTTATTGAACTTCTTCCTGGTTTTTCTCAGGTTTTTTTTTTCCTCCTTCAGTTTTTTGTATTTATCTCTCTTATTGTCCTTAAATGACTATAACTAATCTATGTCTCAGCACAGTGAATGGAACATTAAAAGTTCAACAAGTATTTTTGTAATGAAAAAAAGAGAAAGATAGAAAGCAAGCAAGCATTAGAAATGCCAGTTTTAATATTCTGTGTGTCGAGAAATAGTTATTTCCAAAAGAAGATCCCATGACCGAAGATTTTCTTAGGGCCACTGTCCTTATGAAAGTCAATGTTCTATACGTGTTCAAAAGTTATTTTTCATCTTAGGAGGAATACAAAAACCTCACTGGATAGTAATTATTTATGTGAGAATTTTTTAATAACATATTCATACTTTATTGTTTATTTTCCAGAGAGCAAAAATCAGAATTGGATATCTTATCTGGGATTTGAATAAATAAGTTTATACATGACTTTATCAAAAATCCTTATTTACATGTAGGAAAAAATATATTCCTGGCTTTGCCCAAGAAAGCCCCGGTTGTTGCCTGTTATTCTGGTTTAATTATTAATAGCTCCCTCTTTCAGTCTCAAAGGTATCTCAGTTTTGGTGATAAGTCATATTGGCATACTAGTTATTATATAAGAAAGTTTTTATGATTGAGATTCTGTAAGAGATCAAATAGTCGTATTCAACTGTCATTTATATGGTACAGCGTATGTAAATGATCCATCAAAATCACACATTGAGTGTCTTCTATGTGCTAGGTTTAGTACTACATATTCCTTTAAATGATGACCTGATAGGGACATCCCCTGCCCCCTCTACTTTCTCTTCTCATTTTTACTGTCATCTGGGGCCACTTTACTCAACCTGCAGATGTAGGGTCATAGGATCGCAGGTAAAAGAGTTCAAAACAATCCTTTTGGTTCTGATTCTCAGAAACCCAACTTGGACTTTCTTAGGGGAGTTTGTTGCCTGCGTAAATAAAAAATTCAACACTACTTTATTTCAGGAGTAGCTGGATTTGGATGTTCAAAAATTTTCATCAGGAAGCTGCCTCTGCCTCTCAAATTTGCTTTCTGCTGTGTTGGCTTCAGTCTCAAGACATCTTTATCTTCATGGGAAATCCTGTAAGATCCAGGCTGACATTCTTATCACTATACATCCATTGGAGAGACTTCTTGTTTTATTGATTCCAGCAATTCTCAAGATTTATTTTGATTAGACCATTTTTTTGGTTATGAATCTGCATATAACTAGGAGAGTTGGAGACTGAATTGGCTGATTATCTAGACCTGAGTCCTGTGCTGCCCCTGGATATGGAGGGAGTTGGAATAAACCAATTCAAACCACATGGACTGATACTGGTAACTGTCTTCTAGTAATAGTGAGGGGTTCTTACCATAAACCACATAGGGGATGGCAAAACTGGGAGATCACCATCAACTCGTGCTCATCCTGGCCAACCAACTACAGATTAATTGTTGTGCATCATTTATTTTCCTCATAAATGAATGTTTATTTTTTAACCGATAGCCTGACTGAGGTTTTCTGGGCACTTGCAATTGGGTGTATGTCTGTGCATGTGTTTGTGCATGTCCTTTCTTCTTCTTCTTCTTTTTTTTTTTCATGACTCTCTTTCAAAGGAGTAACTAAGGTTTATTCTATCTTCAGACTTTCCATCTCAAAGTTTTCTTCAACCAATCACACATAAGGGAAGGGTGTGAAGGATTGAAGTATGCATGGGAGAGTTTTGGGGACAGGCCTGGATGTGCATAAATGACTTCCACCTACATTTCATTGGTCAGAACGTAGGGATATGGTTGACAATTACTACAAGGAGAACTGAAAAAAATGTAGTTCTCGACTCTGAGCACAGAAGGAGCTTAAACCTATTTCACTGAATCTAATAAGGGGATTCTTCTTGTTTCTTGGGGGCTGGGGGAAATTCTATGTTCCAGTTTAAGAAACGAGCTTCTTGTCTTGTTGTCTGTGTCTGAATTTCAGCCTTTATAATGGTCCCAGAAATTTGAGACAAAATTCTGACTTCTTTGGAGAGATCCCTGAGGCACTCCTTATCCAGGAATCAGATCTCAGACCACTAGGATTGCAAACTGTCCGCCAGTACTTCCAACCAATCCTTGTCTTATCCTGGAAGTCATGTCTCGAGGCCAGGAAGAGTCTATTCTGGTAGTACTAACCTTATCACAACTCCATCTCTAAACTGACCACAGTAACTTTTACTGTGTTGATTGCTGTCACCAACTTTCTTTTACTGCAAGAGCCATTAGCATTCACTTTTCAAAGTTCATCAATTCTTATGGCATTATTTCTAGCCCTGCTTTAGGTAACAGGCTGTCAAACCCTTGAAAACAATTCTAATTTATCACTAAGTTGTAAACATTGTCTCTAGGCATGGTCTGAGCCCTGAAGCAACTTTATTTTTACTTATTCTAAATAAAACTTGAATTACTCAGTAGGTGATGCTGGATGGGTGATCAGAAAAAGAGAAGGACTAGAAAGTGGAGAAGAAGAAGTGGGGGATGGGGAAAAAAGAGAAAGAGAAAGGGAAAACTATCTGCGAAAACTTGGAGATCATCCAAAGAAGGAATGGGAGAAAAAGTATGTCACAATCTGTCACAGATAAAAGAAAATAAGAGAAATAAATATGCAGAAAGATAAAATAGAGGACTAAGAAAGAATGAGGGGGCAGGTTATGAGTGAGAAGAGATTATGGAAAGGAAGAGAAGAAAGGCCAGAGAAGAGGCCTGTTTGAGTACATGTTTCTGTTTTCCCATTTTAGATCTCTAACCAGCCATCACTGAATTCATCAGCAAGCATTTAGTTCTCTCTGCTATTTGCAGGGCACGTGTGTTACCTGTGCTCCCACAGATGCACATTTTGAGGTGCATACACCATGTGAGCCATGGTGGGTAGGGGCAGGGTAGAGCAGATTCTCAGAGGTGAGGGAGGCATCAGTGTCAGCTGGAGAACTAAGAAAAGGGTTTATGGTGGAAATGAGGGTTCAGCTGGTCTTAGAAGTCTGGGTACCACCAAAGAAACAGAGCTAGGGCTGAGGGCACTCTTGGTAGAAAGAGAAGCAGAGAGACATATAAAAGTTGGACTCAATCAGGAAACCTGTAATATAGGAACCTTAATTTATGGAAGGGTTTGATATAGGGAAGGACAGGTAGAAAAAACAGAATCAGAAGAGATAAAGTAAAGGGAAAGGAAGGAAGCATAAGAAAATAAAATAGAATGAAGAGAAAAACAAATTTAAAAAAAAAGGCATGGAAAGAGAAAAAGACCAAATAAACCTGTAGATGCTTACAGATTTTCTGGGGCTAGAACCATCTCGTTGGCCTGACATGGCACTGCCAATAAAAGTTAGCCCTGCCCTGAGGCTAAGCTTCTGTATCTGTCCAGTTGGTGAGTTGTAGGCTAAAAAACCCCAGGCTGACCTGTGGTCAAATGTCTTCAGTTTCAGTCCTGTTGGCAATGAAACCATGTTATAAATCTGAATATCACCAACTGCAATGCCAGTGTTGAAACAGAGGCACCTAAAACCATTCTCAGTCCTTTTTGCCTTTTAATGTGCTTCTTTTTTTTTTCTTGATAGCAGGACCACGTAAAAGAAACTGCTTTAAATAGGCCATTAGTAATACAGTGGTAAGCTGTGGAGGAGGGGAACATTGTACAGGAGACCCTCGAAGAATGTCCTTTAATTCAGCGTCATTTTATTAATATTGATGATGAAAAAATCAATTCCGGCCAGGGCCACTGTCGGCGGAGTTTGCATCTTCTCATGTCTGCCTGGGTTTTCTCCAGGCACTCCAGTGTCCTCCCGCATCCCACAGCTGTGCCTGTTCATTGGCATGTCTACACAGTCCCCATCTGAGAGCATGGTGGTGGTGGTTGAGGTGTGCCCTACAATGGAGTGACCTCCTGTCCAGTGATGGTTCCTACCTTGCACCTGAGCTGACAAACTGGCTCTGGCCACTCACAACCCTGAACTGCAATACTCCAGTAAAAACATTATCTTACTTGTTTTTATTAATCTTTCTCAAATGTATATATAGCTCACATTTATTTCAATATTTAATATTAGAAGTGTTTTGGTCTTTGTTCAGAAGTTTGGTGATGTTTGTGTGACCAGAAAGATGCTGTATAAACTTAACTCCTGTTTACATCAGTTAGCCTATGGTAGAATTGGCTTCTTTATATGTCTTTTCACTTAAAGTCACACTTCTCTAAAACCGTATCAAGACTTTTAATGAGGAGGTACTATATGGTGCTATGATCAGGTCAGTCTTTTAGCAGCTTATGCCTCCAGGCTGTGCACTTTACAAGTGTTTCTCAATTTTTTTCTCCCCCTTAGGTGGAACAGAATGGCTAGAGTAAGCTTGAGTTGTGTATTTCTCTTCTCCCAAGAGGGAGGTTAGAGCCCGCTGGAGTTGGGTGTCTCCCTTCCCCCAGGCCAGCTAGGCTGTAATAATATCAAAGCAGGTTAGGTTGTGGTTAACTAGTTGGCCCTGAGGGCAGGGCTCCTTAAGAACAGAGTGCTCTATTATATTTCAAAATGGTTCCTTTTCCCCTCCTC
>CAUYRT010012848.1:0-37040 GCA_963574885.1 Lepilemur ruficaudatus | reverse complement strand
GCTGACGCCACGGCACTCACTCTAGCCCAGGCAGCAGAGTGAGACTCTGTCTCAAAAAAAAAAAAGAAACATATCAATTTCTAGAGAAAAATTTATCCTTACTGTGTGTTACAACCTAGGTTAGACTGATAACCACTGTGGTAAAACTATGTCATTTGAACAAAGAGCTTCTTGCTAGGTATTGAATCATAAACAAATTGTAAATGAACTCTGCTCATTTGAAAAGTTCTAGTTTTAAACTATGATAAAGGTTCTATAAGATTTAGACAGCTCCCCACCTGAATAACTCTCTCTCATCCTTTTAGTGATTAACAAATTTTTTCTATATAAAGAGCCAGATAGTAAATACTTTAGGCTTTTGCAGGCCATGCAGTTTCCCTGGCAGCTACTCAGTCTGGCTATTTTAGTGTGAAACCAGCCATAGACAATATGTAAACAAGTGAGCATGAATGTGTTTCAATAATACATTGAAATTTTCATTCAAAACAACTTCTGAAAATTTTAATTTTGTTTTTAAAATTTTTTTAGTTTTTATTTTTTTAGTAAAGACGGGGTCTCACTCTTGCTCAGGCTTATCTTGAACTCCTGAGCTCAAACTATCCACCTGTCTCGGCCTCCCAGAGTGCTAGGATTACAGGTGTGAGCCACCATGCCTGGCCTTAAAATTTTTTTAATTGACAAAAATTGTATCTTTCTCATATGCGACATGATGTTTTGGAAGATGTATACCTTGTGGAATAACTACATTGAACTAATTAACATACACATACCTCACATGCTTATTTTTTGTGGTGAGAACACTTAAAAGTCTCTCAGCAACTTTCAAGAATATAATACATTGTTATTAACTATAGTCATCATGTACAATAGATCTCTTGAATTTATTACTTCTAACTGAAATTTTATATCCTTTGATCAACATCTCCCTAATCCTAACCCCCCAACCTTCACCTGCCCCCACCACCTGCCTACCTCCGCATGCCCTGGTAACCACAATTCTGCTTTCTGCTTCTATGAATTCAGTGCTTTTGGATTCCACATATAAGTGAGATCATGTGGTCAATGTCACTTTCTGAAAGCTTCCTTCTATGTGTTCCTTATGCACCTTGTACTTAACAATTATACTCCAAACTAGTACTGCTCTAAAATATATAGGTTGTCTCTAAACCCACTTTAGATTGTATGGTTTATAAGGGTAGGTGTGGAGTTACTCTGTTCATAGATAGTTAGATCTCTACCACCTAGCATAGCACCTGGCATTTTTGATTAATTAGTTAAGGAGTATTCCAGGATTATCAGATATATCATTGTATTGAAAATAAGAATGTTATTTCAACCTAATTTGTATTTATTGAAAAATAATAAAATATGCTCTCCTATTACTTTAAAAAGTCTTTAAGAGTTTTATAAGTTGTTCTCTTTTTCTAAATAAGAGAAAACAGTGACAAAAAATTATTCCCCACTTGGACGTGGTGGTACGCACCTATAGTCCCACCTACTCAGAGGTTGAGGCAAGGATTTCTTGAGCTCTTGAGCCCAGGAGTTTGAGGTTGCTGTGAGCTGACACCACAGCACTCTAGCCCAGGCAATGGAGTGAGATTCTTGTCTCAAAAAAAAAATTAAAAGAATTATTCCTGGCCAGGCACGATGGGGCTCACACCTGTATGTAATCCTAGCACTCTTGGAGGCTGAGGCCAAAGGGTTGCTTGAGCTCAGGTGTTCTACACCAGCCTGAGCAAGAGCGAGATCCCATCTCTAATAAAAACAGAAAAATTGTTCGAGTATCATGGCGCACACCTGTAGTCCCAGCTACTTGAGAGGCTGAGGCAAGAGGACAACTTGAGTCCAGGAGTTTGAGGTTGCAGTGAGCTATGGTGATGCCACTGCACTCTACCCAGGGTGACAGAGCAACATTCAGTCTCAAAAAAAAAAAATTATTCGTTTTAAAGTTACACTGTATTGATTATGGGCAGGGAATAATGGGGTTAATTTTTTTTGTTGTATAACAATTTCTTACAAGATGAGAGTGGAAGGGAAATACATAAGTAGATTTGTTTATAACTGGGGAATAGGAGTAGGATGGTCATCCCAGAAGAGGGCTTTACAGGTTCTGGGTTTGATTGGGAATTAATGTTTTATGCCCAACCTCAAAGTATAAAATAAATTCTTCTGGGTATGTGTGTTGTGGGGTGGGGGAGAAGTGAAGGTAGAGAATGACAGGTAAATGGTAGAGTCAGGTAATTTTGGTGCTATGTTATTAGGTCTTAAAGATTTTTTGAGAACATTTACCTATCATACTGAGATAATTTTGAATAAATGTCGAGGGCTCATATAACTGGAGAACAGTTTTGCTCTATGCTAAGTGTTGAAGAGCCATAACATATGTCTTGTGGATTGATGGGGGTTATTAGATGTGCTACAACTCCTTTACTTTGACTTATCCCAGGTTTTGAATAATAATTGTAGTAAGACCTAACATTCATAGAATGCTTACTATGTGCCAGGCACTGTGGTAAGGGCTTTATTTACACGAGTTATTTAATCAAATCTCCATTTTATATTTGACAAAATGTACCAAGAAGAAATTTCTACATGGTAGTTACTGATGGTTTAATGATTAGGCAGTCTGACTCCAGAGTCCAAACTCTCAGTCATCTAACTGTACTGCCATCCAATGAATGATGAAGTTATTAATACTCCATAATACTTAATTCCAGTATTATTTGCTACTATAATTATCAGAATTATTCTGGTGTTTAGAAAATAAAGAATAAATATCCAAACAAATGATCATTGATGTATCTTTCTTTACTGTCTTTTACAGGGAAATTTAGGAACCTTTTTTATTACCAATGTGAGAATTGTGTGGCACGCAAATATGAATGACAGTTTTAATGTCAGTATACCATATCTGCAAATTGTAAGTACATGCATTTCAATGACCTTTTTAAAAAGTAGAATAAATAATTTCTATTCAACAGTTAATAGTTTATAAGAAGCAGTTAATAATTTGTATTCAATAGTAATTTGGGGATTAGATGAGTTCTTTCTCTCCTGTTTTGAGTGGCAGCAGTTATTAGCTGAGAGCATATTTTAAAGATGTAGATAAGTTAATATGAAATATCCAAACATAGATAAGATCTAATTGTACTTATATTCAAGGGAAACAGCACTACTATCAACTTGCTATTAGGAGAGAAATATACTGTATCCTAAAAATTTAAGTAGTTATCATACAGCGTAAGGTATCTCTTAGATTCCATCTGAAGTCCTTTAGCTATAAAAAGTTTTCTGTAAGCTTGTCACGAGGCAGGTATATAGTGGTTCCTTGGCATGGCTTTAGCACACTGATCCACACAATTTATCCTGGCTTTCTTATCACTTTCTACTCCAGACTCTTTTAAAAACTAGAATGAATTCATTCATTCTGTGAATGAACTGCTTTCATTGTTTTTAGATACAGAATGTAATACAAGCTGGATTCGTACGACAGGTTTAGTGAAAGGAATCAAGACTATTTTTAGTGATAATACTTTTAGCTTAAGTTCAATTAAAACTATTAAAATCCAAAATAAGAACTGACTACAGCTGAGACCAATTTGTTTTGGAAGTAGGTAAAGACAGTTCTTTTTACTCAGCTGCTGCTATGATAAATAATGTGATTCAGTGAAACAAATAGTAAACTACAATGCACTAAAGAATTTCATTTTATATAAGAAACTACTTACAGAATTCTAATACAAATTAGAGGCAACATAAAAATAGTTCATGAAAATCCTGTGAGGTTATCCTATGATAACTGCCCTTACTGTAGAATATATAGTCTTACGACTAAGCAATTTTATTAATAGTTATTGAATAAATATGATGTATGTGATATCTGGAAAATGTCATTTTTTTGAAAAATAGAATTGTTGGCCTATGATAAGGATAATTCTTTGTAAAATATTCCTAAACCTATCTTTGGCTAAATTGTTTGATTTCTGGGTTTCTGTAAAATATGTGATCATTCATTCATTTATTTGTCATATATTGAGCACCTACTCTGTGCTAGGTGCTAGAAATACAGTCATGAAAATCATGAACCAGTACACAGTTCCTGCCTTCAAGGAGCTTTCAGTCTGGTGGAGAAAAGCAACACATTAAATAGAAAGTCATAGAATCTCATAGGAAGAGAATTATCTCTGGCCATCTAAAGAAATGTAAGAATTTATAATCAAGGCTGGGAAGATGTGACAGAGTCTACATAGGTATTTGACAAATTGGTGTTTGTATTATTCATTGCTTTTTATGTTACATTTACATGTGTTACAGCTTTCCTAACCTAACTTCTATTATGCTGAATAATTACTGAGTAGTAAACAATCTTTTGCTGTTCTGTTCTTCAAATAGGATACTTTTTGTTATTTAAGAACAGAGTTGCCAATTATTACTCTGGAATGGATTCAGCCTGTCCCAAACAACTTGCAACCTGATATGATCACAGTCTGTCCCTGCAGCAGTCATATTCTAACTTCAGCTCTACACCCCAGTACCCTGACCCCACTCCTATAGATATATATCCAATTCTTGCTGGTTTCTGTCTTATCAGCCTGTATCACCCACAGTCACCTTGTTAGATTGCCTGTTGACAGAGTACCAGTGTTCTTTGCTTCTCAAGGGGGACTGTGTATACTCTTGGTGGGGTATAAAGTAGTATAGATTAAATGCCAGATTTTCATAAAAATTAACATGAGAACCTTTCCCTCTTTATTTTTTCTTCTCTCTTCTCAATCTTTCTTTCTCTCTCAACTTGTAATGCCTACTATCTGGAAGTGTGATATCCCATCATTCGCCTGCCTGCCCTTCTCTGGGCTATTGGTCTGCTGGTCATAATGTTAGGTCCTACATGGTTCTCCCCTATCCTGCTAGCAGATACATTTTGTGTCACTTTCTACAGGCCCTACCTGCCGTTTTCTATTTCTACCTTTTCCCAGGCCACTGGTATCACCACCCCATTCCTGCTGACCAAACTTACTCTTCATGTCACATTTACCAGTTGATGCGAGTTACACTTGATCTATCTCAGCCTTCCTTGATGCCCAGTGATGAATGCCCATAAACTGATTTTAAACAAATAAATAGAATGGAGGTTAAGAATTTAGCCACCTGTGATATGAGAAGCAGAAGGCACATGTGACTTTAAAAAATTAAGCCAGCCATAGGAGGCCTGAAAGACACTGGTTCACCAAAACTAAAAGATTGCTGGCCTTTTGTTTAAGTTCAAAGTTGATTCCCTAAAAGTGAGGAATATTTGAATCAGAGAATTTTGCACAAATTTCAGAGATGTCTTCTTTGTATTGCCTTATAAGTTTGCCATCTATTTTCAGTATGAGTCTTGGTTCATTTGCTTGATATCTGTGGGAGTTTAATAAAGGAAAAAGGGAGAATTCTGTTCTCAGCGGTCCCCAACCTTTTTGGCACCAGGGACCGGTTTCACAGCAGTCCCCAACCTTTTTGGCACCAGGGACCAGTTTCATGGAAGACAATTTTTTCACAGACCGGGCTGAGGGGTATGGTTTAGGGATGATTCGAGTGTATTACATTTATTGTGCAGTCAAACATCTCTAGTAATGATAATCTGTGTTTGTAGTCACTCCTCAGTGCCAGCATCACCGCCTCAGCTCCACCTCAGATCCTCAGGCATTAGATTCTCATAAGGAGCACACAGCCTGGATCCCTTGCATGTGCAATTTACAGTAGAGTTTGCGCTCCTATGAGAATCTAACGTCACCGCTGATCTGATAGGAGGCAGAGCTCAGGCGGTGATGGAAGTGATGGGGGGAAATGGCAATAAATACAGATGAAGTTTCACTCCCTCACCTGCCACTCACCTCCTGCTGTGTGGCCTGGTTCCTAACAGGCCATGGACCAGTACATGTTCACAGTTCGAGGATTAGGGACTACAGCTTTAGACTGTGAAAAGTACTTACTGTGTAAAAGTTTAAAAACTGTGTTAAAGAGTCACTACTATCAGATAATAAAAATATGCATTTTTTTCTTTTTTCTTTTATATCTAGCGTTCAATAAAGATTAGAGATTCAAAATTTGGTTTAGCTCTTGTCATAGAAAGCTCTCAGCAGGTAAGATATTTTACATTTTTATTAATCTTTGATAGATTTTTAAAACTGTGACAGTGTAGATTTTTAGTTTTATTTAGAAAGTAAGCAGTTTATATCTGAGAAAATATTAGCTATAATATGAAGTGTTTGAAGTCTTACAGTAATTGCCCCCATAGGAAGAATCCTATTTGTGTTTTTTTGTTGGACAGACATAATCATTATTATCATTATGATTGTCACTTCTGTTAATGACAGAGTCAAGTCACTGTGCTAAGGGCTTGTCATATATTATGTCAATCTTTATACAGTTTTATGAGGCAGTTACTATTTTTTCCCCATTTTATAGTCAGGAATCTTGCCCATGATCTCACAATTAGTAAGCGGTAGGGCTAAGTTTGGATTCCAGTTCTGACTGATTTATAAGACTTTGAGAAACACAGATACACATACACATACATACCCCGTATTTGAAATTTTTTATTTACAGAGATTATGCTGTATCTAATTAGAACCTGCTATGCTCCATAATGCCAGGTTTTTGAAGAAACACATTTATTTGTTTTCTTGTTTTTCCCTACAAAGACCCAGAAAGGAGGAAATACATTTAAATAAAGCATTTAGGCTGGTCTGATGATAGTGGGTTATCAGAAATTATCAACATTAGTGTTACTAAAGTTGGTATACAACTTCCCACTGCTAAATTTGACTGGCTTAAAAAAAAAGTTTAAATATATTTTTAAGTGATTTATAAAATCACTTGTCTTTTGAATTCTAAATTTAAACGTGAATGTCTGCTCATTCTTTTACCCTGGTCTATAGCTGCTGTTTATTGAGTGCTTGCTCTGTTCCCGGCACTATACTAAGTTTCACATATATGTTTACCTTATTTAATACAACTGGATAACGATTTTATGGTTAGATAATTGAGGCTTAGAAAGTTTAAGGAAAGAAAGCATCTCAGTATCATATAGCTAGTAAATTAGTTGCAGAACCAGAATTGGAACACTAAAGCATGTCCTCTTAACCTAAAACATATGCTCTCACCTATTACAGTATGCTACTTAGTTTAACAGTCCTCTCTCAGCCTCAAAACTAATAAAAAAAAGGCTAAAAATTTTATTAAAATAAAAATATTAAATAAAAAATTAAAAAAAAAAAACACTCCTCTCCAACAGCCTATCATGGTCAAGTTTCTTTCCTAACTCTTCAAGGTAATAGCCTCAGGCCATTTCCTTTCTTCTTCTGTTCCTTTTCAAGGCCTAGCTCAAGAAAAACTGAGTTCCCTTGGCTCTCACAGTCTACAGTGTATTTTCAAATCTTGAAAGATCAGCTTTGATACTTACAGATGAAATGATGTTATATTTGGATATGCTTCAAAATAATCCTGAGAGGGGTCAGGGGTTTCAGCTGAGGGAGAGGTTACAGATAAAACAGAGTTAGCCACATGTTGCTACTTGTCAAAGCTGGTTGATGGCTTCATGAAAGCTTACTGTACTCTTCTAGTTTTGTATATGCTTGAAATTTTTCGTAATAAAAAGTTTAATTAAAAAAATCAACTTACATATTTTGCTCTAAAATATGGACAATTAGAGCTATGGTTTATCATATAATATAAATACTGTTCCTCAGGTGAGCTTATTTTTTTTATTATTTTTGTAGAGTGGAGGATATGTTCTTGGCTTTAAAATAGATCCTGTGGAAAAACTACAAGAATCAGTTAAGGAAATCAATTCACTTCACAAAGTCTATTCTGCCAGTCCTATATTTGGAGTCGATTATGAGATGGAAGAAAAGGTAATTTGTTGAGTGTGTGAAATACAGTGTTTGCTGAATTCCTTTTATTTATTTATTTTTTTTTTGAGACAGAGTCTCACTCTGCTGCCCGGGCTAGAGTGAGTGCCGTGGCATCAGCCTAGCTCACAGCAACCTCAAACTCCTGGGCTCAAGGGATCCTACTGCCTCAGCCTCCCAAGTAGCTGGGACTACAGGCATGCGCCACCATGCCCGGCTAATTTTTTCTATATACATTTAGTTGGCCAATTAATTTCTTTCTATTATTAGTAGAGACGGGGTCTCGCTCTTGCTCAGGCTGGTTTTGAACTCCTGACCTTGAGCAATCCGCCCGCCTCGGCCTCCCAGAGTGCTAGGATCACAGACGTGAGCTACCGCGCCCGGCCTGAATTGCTTTTATATAATCTATAAAATTCAGATATAAACACCACTGTGTACAATTTAATTTTAAACTGTGTTTAAAATGATGAATATACAGACTCTGTTAAAGTGAGCATGGCTCCTGGACCATCACTAATTTGTGCCTACCTCCTGTCTTCTAACTAGCTGCTTCGTCATTCATTCCTGCTCTCCATACCTGCCCTTCTAGGTGAGCAGCCATCCAGATAAATCACCATGTGCAATGCTCTACTGATGCTGACAGACTTGAGTTACTTATTCTGTCAGCTGTATTTTTTTCTACTTCTGCCCCCCAGTAGCATGAAGAGACTTTACAGGCCTCATGAATACCATCCTCTTCTCTGGTACCCCCATAATACAGCAACTCCAGGTGTCTGCTATATTGCTGTGGTCTGTATCCATGCTATTGATCAGTGCCTCTGCCATACCAGTTAAGAAATATTTTGAGTATCATACCCACATGTCTGCTCTTTGCTTTCCTCATGATTTCTGGTTGCTGCACCATTCCCTGCTCTCTGAGTATACTATCTCTCTTTTGGCTTTACTTGTCTCTCCAGCTGGGACACTTGTCATCTGATCTATCACTGCTTTCCTCACCACTCACTCCATTAGAGGTGTACTCACTGTCCATTCTATCACCAGCACTCTTGCTGGAGGCTCTATCTCTGGTGCCTTGCTATCTGCTCTGTCACTGGTACAGTCACTGTCCATTCTATTAGAGGTGCCCTTGCCATGAGTTCCATTGCCATTGCCCATGCTGTCTTCTCTATCCCAGTCCCCTCACTGATCACTGTATCACAGGCTCCCTTCCTCTTGGTTCTTTTGCTAGAACCCTCACTATGCACTCTGTTGCTGGTACTTTTGCTATTCGCTCTTTCATCAGTGCCCCTGCTGGGACTCAGCATATTGAGCCATGTCACAGCCATTATCTATATCTCTCCTTCTGCTCTTGGACTACAGCATGTGACTAGAGAGGATCAGGAAGCAGACTGGGCAGCAGAGTACAAATTCATGCCCTTTGACTTCAGTGAGGCCCTTATTGCCTGGTAGTGTCTCTTGTACTAATTTTTCTCGCCTTGTCAAATTCCACATATACCCCTTTCCAGCTAAAACTCTCTGGGTTCCTGACACTGTATTATACATACACTGTATATATTTCATCATCTCAACTGTCCTTTTCTTTTTGTCCCAACATGCTTTTCTTTCAGCATTCTCCCTTTCATTCTACCTTCTCTGTGTAGCGCTCAGTAATATCTTTGCTCATTCAGCTTTTTTTTCTATTTTTTTTTTTTTTAGAAAAACAGGGTCTCGCTATGTTGCCCAGGCTGATCTTGAACACCTGGCCTCAAGCAATCCTCCTGCCTCAGCCTCCCAAAGTCTGGGATTATAGGCATGAGCCACTGTGCGTGGCCTTCATTTAGCTTAACTTGTAGTTTTTTTGCATGACACCAGATCTTTCAGCTTATCATGGGTCCAGATATTCTTGAATATTTTCACATAGATGAGCATCTCAAATAATATAAATTGAATTTCTCATTTCAGGGTTTATGTTAGTACTTTAAGTAAATAATTATATTTTTGTTTTGTTTTGTTTTTATTTTTTGAGACAGAGTCTCGCTCTGTTGCCTCGGCTAGAGTGCCGTATGGCATGACGCCTAGCTCACAGCAACCTCTAATTCCTGGGCTCAAGCAATCCTCCTGCCTCAGCCTCCTGAGTAGCTGGGACTACAGGCACATACCACCATGCCTGGCTAATTTTTTGTTTCTATTTTTAGTTGCCCAGCTAATTTTTTCTATTTTTAGTAGAGATGGGGTCTTGCTCTTGCTCAGGCTGGTCTTGAACTCCAGACCTCAAGCAACCTTCCCACCTCAGCCTCCCAGAGTGCTAGGATTACAGGCATGAGCCACCACGCATGGCCAGTAAATAAGTATATAAATCAGTAAGATACATTAGGGCTTGGATGAGCATCTCAAACTTGGCATGCCTAAAACTGGCCTCATTTTTTTCTCCAAAGCAGCATCCTGCTGATTTACTAATGTATTTTTAGCATTGTCAAAGTCAGCTGTACTTGAAACTTTGAAGTATTCCTTCATTTTTCCCATTACCTTATTTTACACAGTGAGTTATACCAGTCTCTTCCCTGTTCCTGTCCGTTTCTTTCCATGGAATAATGTTGTAGAACAAGCAGGATTCTTGGAACCTGATTTTCAATCCCAGTTTCACATACAAAGTTGTTAGAGTAATGAATGAATATTTGTAATCCTAAGCAAATCTGAGCTTCAGTTTTCTCATTATAAAATGGAAATAATCTCTCACAAAGTTATTGGTCATGTCCATAAAATGCCTGGACATTTGATATGTTAGTTCCCCCACCCATTCTCTCTGTACCTTTCATTTCTTCTCTTCTTCTCTTCTTTGACCCCAGTACACAGTAACAGCCTGCCATAATAGCTCACTTTCTCATCTCATGTAAGTCTCCTACTCAAATGCCATCTCTTCAGGGTCTTCCCTGAATATTCTTATAAAATAGCAACCCCTATCCCTTTCTTGTCCCTTATTCTGCTTGCTTTCTGTCTTCCTCCCTGCTTCTTTCTTTCTTTCTCTCTCTCTCTTTGGTAACACTAATCAGTTTCCTCCACTATAAGTGATCTCCATGAAGTCAGGGCATTATGTCTATTTTGTTAAACAACCATATCTGCAGCAGTCAAAACTAGCACATAATAGGCTTTTCGTGAATATTCGTAGTTATTGGATAACTATGTTAAATATCTACTGTTTGCCAATCACTGCTCTAAGAACTTTATATGTACCATCTCATTTAATATTCCCAACAATACTATGAAGTATATTATTATTGTCCTTATCTCACAGTTAAGGAGACTGACACTTAGATAGGTTAATTTGCTTGTACACACACAGCTCTGAATGTGACTGAAACACTGAGGCCATCCTCAAATTTGTTACAGCTGCTTTTCATAGGTTAAACCATATGATATTGTTAATATTTTATCATTTTTGACTTATAAAAATGGCAATTTCATATGGTTCAATATGATATTTAGTTATTATAATTGTGTTTTATCTTTCTCTCTATTCTCAGTAAATTATAAACCCTTCATGGGTAAGGGTTGGGATTTTCATACCCCTAACAGTACTAGCATAGTACCTAATATAACAAAGATACTCAAATATTTGAAAAATGAACAAACTAGTAAATATCTTCACTATATTTTATCCTTTACTTTAAGCATATTCCATATAGGCTGGGCGTGGTGGCTCATGCCTGTAATCCTAGCACTCTGGGAGGCTGAGACAGGTAGATCGTTTGAGCTCAGAAGTTTGAGATCAGCCTGAGCAAGAGCGAGACCCTGCCTCTACTAAAAAAAAATAGAAAGAAATTAGCTGGACAACTAAAAATATATAGAAAAAACTAGCCGGGCATGGTGGCGCATGCCTGTAGTCCCAGCTACTCGGGAGGCTGAGGCAGTAGCATTGCTTGAGCCCAGGAATTTGAGGTTGCTGTGAGCTAGGCTGACACCACGGCACTCTAGCCCAGGCAACAGAGTGAGACTCAGTCTCAAAAAAAGAAAAAGAAAAAGAAAAAAGAAAAAAAGAACAATATTCCATATAAATATCCTTTTACTTTTTACAAATTCTATTTAATGACTATTTTGAGGAAAATTGAAAGTTTGCTGTTTTACAAAACTTAGTTTTTTTAACAATGTGAAGGAAACTCAGTTTTCTTTAAGGATAGCTCTAGGTATTGCATTAAGTATGTGTAAATTTGCCATTTTAATTCTTTTGATGATATTGACTTCAGATTTAAAAGCTTGGGTTTAACTGACTAGTTTTATTACTTGTTAGTTTTTAAATAAAAGACTATAAGTTATATAGTGATTTTTGTAAGACTTGAATAGTTTGTGTTATCCTTTTACAAGTATTTATACCACTCACATTTAATATTGTCTCTGATGCATTTTACCATATACTGATTGATTTTTAGCCACAGCCCCTTGACGCTCTGACAGTTGAACAAATTCAAGATGATGTAGAAATAGACTCTGATGATCACACGGATGCTTTTGTGGTGAGCATCACAAAGGAGAGTGATTAAATTTCTTATGATTTTTTTCTGAGTCTGTTTAATTAAATAATGGCTTAAGTGTGTAAAAATAGAACTGGAGAATTTTGACAGTATCTTAAAAGTGAATTTGAAGTTAATATTTTTAGTGAGGGAATTTTGGGGGGGTGACAACACTTTTAAATTACCAAGCTGGGAAATAGTTTGAGAACACAGTTATTCAGAGGATTGTGGATAATGTGAAAAGTTTTTTCATACTTTAGAATAATAGAACATGTTAAATATTACAGTCAATTAATTTAAACTCTACACTTTCCATAATTAATCTTTATAAAATGGTCTTCTCTTAATTTATAGGTATATTATTTTTCAAAGGATATGTATTTGAACAATAAACTTTCCTATTTCTGAATTGATATTATTTAATTAATAACCACAATTATAATAGTGCTTTCTCCATACTGTGGTCTATGAATCTGACTAGAATACCTGTCTGGTAACAAATATTTTGAAACAAAGGTGTAAAATTAATATAAAATATTTAATTATAAACGACTACTATCTCAAAGTATATGCATTTATTTTGTTTTGCCAGCATCTTCTTTTGAACCAAAAGTAGGAAAGAAGTTTTATAGTTTCTAAGTTATTCCTTTTATCTCTTTTGAATTATCAATGCTAATCAAACATTAATTACAAAGCACATATTTTTAGAGCTTAAAGCATAATTCTTGTAGACATTAATAATGATTAACAGAGTGAATTCTGCTACCGGCATTGTAGAGATAAGTGAAAAAAAATTAGACACACAGTTGCAGAACTTGAAATACATTTAGTTACAACATTATTCTATAAATTAATTACCTATTCTTTAGCCCACTGATCTATTGGAGTATTATTTGTCCAGTATGTAAAATAGAATTTTCTTTGTTTTATAGGCTTATTTTGCTGATGGCAATAAGGTAAGGATATTTTACCTACAGTATATGAAAAAAGTTTCTATATTCCAACATTTAGCACTCACAAACTTATGTGAAACCTGTTTTTTGTTTTTTTCTTCTTCCTTGCCCACCTTCTCTATTCCCATCTCATTCTCTTATCTCCCAAAAAGCAACAAGATCGTGAACCTGTATTTTCAGAAGAACTGGGGCTTGCAATAGAGAAATTGAAGGATGGATTCACCCTGCAGGGACTTTGGGAAGTAATGAGTTGATCTTGAGTTGAGCTGCATTTCTATTTAAAGATATCTCAAGATTAAAGATATTAGTCACCTGGTATAAGCCATGGAATAATTTTTATATTTACAGCTTTTATATTTAAAGCTTTTAAGAGTTTTTTTAATGATTAAGGAAAAACTAATTTAGAAAACTGCCAGTTTTCTAAAAATTATATTTAAAATTGTAATCAAAATGTACCTGGTTTATAAATGTTTACTTTGTACCTAATACTTGTAAAACATTAATTTTTCAGATATTAAATGACTGTATCATGTTGGGTTTAATAAAGAATTTATGCAGCACCACTTAATGTTTTGAAAGTATTATTTAAAAGAATAAGACTATTCTTACGGAATAATCAAAATACTGCCTTAATTATAAAAATCTGGTTTAAATATATTATCATATAGCTTCAAATGTAAACCAACTCTAATACAAACTACAGTCTTTAAACATGTCATTTTTGGAGGATCATTTTTGTAAAAACTAATAATTACAACTAACTCTGGGGTACATCAACCCCTCTATAAAGTTTTGGGTGCTATTTTATAAATAATTTCAATATAGTCTAGGTAAGAATACATTTATTTTGTGAGGAAATAGTGTTGTTCATTTAATAACATTCTCCTTGTTTGTATTTATTGAAACTTCTTTGAAATTTTCAAAAATAGGATATTATTTTTGAAATAAGATTAGGTGACTTCTCTAGCATCATTCAGTGTTTTTGGCCACTGCTTCAGTGTAAAAAGCATTTTAAGAAGCCTTTGTCAAATAATTGATACTAGCCAAAGGAGCCTTCTTTTTCTAAAAAAAAAGGAGTGTGTAATAAAATTTAAAATAAGATGCAACTGTATGTACTACATAGACACAGTACAACAGAATAACTTGAGTTGATTGAAAAATCAATGAACAAAAGCTACAAGTGGGTTTCTTCATTTAAATAGAAAAGGATGTCTATGTTTTTAAGGGTTATAATAAACCACCAATATCGGGGGGGCAAGAAGATTGTTTGAAAAATTGGTATGGGTGACAAATAAAATGCTGCCATAATATTTAAATACTGTTTGTCAAGCAAAAAAGACTTTATAAAATTGCCAACTAGTAAGGAGTAATCTCAAATGTCATGTCATGGTGTTTGCATCTGACTCATTAATCTTTTCAAATGTTAGATGTTACGTGTAGAGAGAAATGAGTCATTTATTGTTTAAACAAGGAAGCAGCTGCTAGTTTTTTCTAGTGTGTTAAAACCTTTAGTGGCATCTATAAATGGAAAAAGAGTCAATGAGCTCTTCTTTCAGCTGTTGTTTTAGCAGCTGACAGTACTACTGACTTCACTGTGATGTAAAATAAAAGAAAAGGCTTTTACTCATGGATAGAGACATTGAAGTTTAAAAATACATAATTCCCTGAGCTGGAGGCACATTCATTCATTCATAGAGTACCCTTGAGGCTATACAATTGAATGGAACAGACCCTCAAAAAAAAAAAAAAACCCTATCTTCACAGAACTTACGTTCTTTTGGGCATGTTTAAGAATACCAACCTTTGAAATTATAGTATTTCTACAGCCCTGCTAACAATATGATTATGTAATAAAAGTAACGAAGAACTATATACCCTCTATACATAAACAAAGAATCCGTTTTCCTTCATATCATGACTTCTACATTCCATAATTAATATGTTCTATTATAACCAACAACTTATTCTGGTTATATATTCTTTTTTTAAAAAAATATACGGCCTGTTCTTAAAATTGTATAACTGATGTAGGACTTGCTGATTTTGCTGTGTTCTGGTGATAACATTGTTCTCATGGAGTTATATCAATTTTTTAACCTTTTATTTAATGAAAGATAATTTTCAGCACAAAACTACAGAATATCTTTAGTGATTATATTTGTGGGGCGGGGGGTTTCTTTTCCTAGTGTTGACTTAACTTTTTTTTCTGGTCTTGATTCCTTTTAACCATTTGTCTTTATTTTACTTTTTCTTATTACTGTTTGCCACATCAAATCCCTAGTACAGCAAGACAGGATGTGAATAAATTAAATAATTTTATAACTTAATTCAATACTAATTATAGCTTTTCCATTTAAGAATAAACATAATTTAGAATGTTTTAGAAAATTAGCAGTTTCTCTGTATTTACTTCAATTATGATGTAGGTATTATTTTAAAGGTTTTATAAAATTTTAGTACATAAGTAAACATCTTTAAGTTTCTACTTCTAAATGAAAAAAATCTGTATCCCACTGTTTTGAGTGGAAAATAAAAATTTGTATGTAATAATTATTGGAAATAGGATCTTGCTTATGAGTATTCAAATAAACTCACCTCATATTCTTGACCTCTGCATCATTAATTCAGAGAGCCAAGTAGCTTGCCACTAGAACATTTTTAGAAGAGTGACTCATTTTTATGATTCATTTTTCTGTTAACTCAGTATTTTCTTGTAGTAGTCTTTATTAGCATATCTTCTAATGCTTTATGTATTTTAAAGCTACTTCAGTGTCTTGTTTCTTAGCTGTTTCCTTAGTGACTAAAAGTTCCAGTTGTTACTTTCAATCTATAACAGCTGCAAGAACAACTCTATCCAAACTAGCTCTCCTAAATTCCCGTTGTTAGAGTTGGTATCTATATTTAGCTGGTGGGATTAAATTGCAAAGACTTCAAGCTGGGCAAAGCACACTGATCTGCCTTTTTACAGCTAGACCTGTGTGCTGCAAGGAGCTAAGGTTTTCAGTGTCCCCTTCCTTACCCAGGTTACTCACAAAATGGATTCCCAGCGGGAACTCGCAGAGGAACTGCGGCTTTACCAATCCACCCTTCTTCAGGATGGTCTAAAAGATCTCCTGGATGAGAAAAAATTCATCGATTGCACCCTAAAAGCAGGCGACAAAAGTCTTCCTTGCCACAGATTGATTTTGTCAGCTTGTAGTCCTTACTTCCGTGAGTATTTTTTATCTGAAATTGATGAGCAGAAAAAAAAGGAGGTAGTGCTAGATAATGTGGATCCGGCTATACTTGATTTAATCATCAAATATCTGTACTCTGCCAGTATTGATCTCAATGATGGAAATGTGCAAGATATTTTTGCATTGGCCAGCCGCTTTCAGATCCCCTCCGTGTTCACTGTCTGCGTTTCTTATCTTCAGAAAAGACTTGCTCCTGGTAATTGTCTAGCCATCCTAAGATTAGGACTACTTCTTGACTGCCCGAGACTTGCCATTTCTGCCCGTGAATTTGTGTCTGATCGCTTTGTACAGATTTGTAAGGAAGAGGACTTTATGCAACTGTCTCCGCAGGAATTGATCTCGGTCATTTCAAATGACAGCCTAAATGTAGAAAAGGAAGAAGCAGTGTTTGAGGCAGTGATGAAATGGGTGCGAACAGACAAGGAAAACAGGGTTAAAAACCTCAGCGAAGTGTTTGATTGTATCCGTTTTCGCCTTATGACAGAAAAATATTTTAAAGATCATGTTGAGAAAGATGATATAATTAAAAGCAACCCAGAACTCCAGAAAAAAATCAAAGTTCTAAAAGATGCTTTCGCAGGCAAACTCCCAGAACCTAGCAAAAATGCAGAGAAGACTGGGGCTGGTGAGGTGAATGGTGATGTTGGTGATGAAGATTTACTTCCTGGTTACCTGAATGACATTCCCAGGCATGGAATGTTTGTCAAAGACCTCATCCTCTTGGTTAACGACACAGCCGCAGTGGCTTATGATCCCACAGAAAATGAATGCTACCTTACTGCACTGGCTGAGCAGATTCCCAGAAATCATTCCAGCATTGTTACCCAGCAAAATCAGATATACGTGGTAGGAGGATTATATGTGGATGAAGAAAATAAGGATCAACCTCTACAGTCATACTTCTTCCAAGTAAGAAAGACTATTTTTATATAAGTAGAGGCATAAAGGGAAGGCTGCTTATTCACCCAGTTAGCCAATTAAGTGAATTATTCAGGCTGTTTGCATTTTACTCCAATTGATATCCTATTCTAGACCCTTGCACTTAGAGGGTTAACAGAGAAAAATATTTGACAGCTTGCTAGTATTTAAGGTTTGATGAATAATGGGGTTCTAATTAATGTTTAACTCATGACTTAAGATTTTCTTTATACTCTTTTACCCAAAATGTCTTATGTATAGTTGATGGTGACTGTAATCCTGCAAAGCCTAGTATTTTAGTAAAAACTAAATTCATTCTTGTACACTCTTGCCTATTAAAATTAGGTGAATGTATTTCCCTAAATCAAATTATTTCCCTAAATCAAAGTACACATTACAAAGTAATAATTGGTCAGATTTTCTACCTTGTTCTAAGTTTCCTTGAATTGATTTGAAGTTCTTAGAGGTAGCATTTCATCTCTTATTTTATATTATGGTTACTGCCTAACACATAATTTTGTTGAAAATGAAAAGAACTGTTTATATATTCTAAACACTTTGGGTTATCTCATAGGAAAAACTGTCTTATACAAATGTCACTAATTTGAATTGATGATATATAGAAGTTTTTATTTATGACATCACATTTATTTGGATCAGAGATGTACTTAGACATTATTACAACTTAACAATTTTTTTTTCCCTCTTCTGGGATAGTCAGGGTATTAACAATCTTTTTGTGAAACCACCGAAGTTCCCAGAAAAACAAATCCTCCTAAACTAATAGACCCTTTACAGTTTGTTTGAAGGGAGTTTGTTTCATATTATCAATGCATTATACTTTATCAGTTTATGAAGGAGTCAGCTTAACTTTTATCTTCAATAATGCCAATACTGATACTTTGTAGCTTATAACTAGCTCAAAAAAGTTGGTTTAGGTCATAGCTAATCATGGCCTAGGGCTTATGGAGACTTAAATTGGAAAGGCCAGAGATAAGCAAGTGTAGAATGTCATACTGTGGTATGCTCTCAAAGTGGTGACATATTTTACATTCACAAGTAACTACCTTTAATCAACTTTTTCTAATCTTGAAAAATGCAGTTGTAATAATACATTTTGTTTCTTAATTTTCAAACTTCGAGTGAAGAATGTTATCATACATATTTGAATGTGGGCCAAAAAATTTCCTAAGGCCTAATTTTAAATTCAGATAAACTTCAGAAAGGGCAAAATCAATGAAAAAGGCTATAAATATATCCAGGAAGTAAAATGATATCAAAACAGATAAATGACAAATAGGTACCTAGAAATCAGATTCAAGGAAGTTATAGCCATGGAATAAATTCCCCAAAACTCCTAGAGATTTTTTATATTCATACTTAATTTATTGAATATATTCATAACCCAGCTCCTTTATTTTCAGGTGTTCAGTTTAATCTTTATTCTCTTCCATCCTATAACTATCCTTACTTTTACTGATACAGCTTCTCATTTCTGGTTCAACAAACCTGCTTGATGTTCTTTATAGCTACAAAAGAGTTACACAAAATTGGAAGGTCAGCTCCCCGTCTTTACCCATGCCTTGCTGCCTGTAAAAGGCACAAACAGTAGAACAGGATGCCAGGACAGAAACACCTGACCATAAAAGAGAGTTTTGACTCACAAGGGAATATTCATATGCAAATTAAAAGCTTTTTATTTTTCTGCTTGGTCACAGTTAATTTAGAAGTAATTTGACCTTTGATTATATGCTGTTAATAGATTATGAGAATTTTTTACCTAGGTAAAAAGTTTTTTCCCACCCCCATAGAATTAGTAGAGTCATCAAATTTTTGAACAGGTCTTAAAGTAATCTAGGTCCAAACCTAATTTTAACAATGAGGAAACTGGAACCCAGAGAGGTTAAATAGCTTGATAGCTCATCTATAGAGCCTGGCAGGTAGTCTACTAGAAAGTGCCCTAGGAGTAGTAATATGGGAAAGTAAACAGTACTGTACAATGTGGCAATTGAGCCCTTGGGTTTGGGATTATGATGGCTGCTGTTCCATTCTTTATAACAAACTATGGATTTAGATAGCTTGGATTTGAATACCACCTAAAAGCTCTGTGAGTTTGGGCAAATAAATCTTTCTGTGCCTCAGTTTCCTCATCTGTAAAATGAGGATGATAAAAGTGAGGATGTAAATGAGGATGATAAAAGTGCCTACTCTGGAGGACTAAATGAGATTACTTGTGTAAAACATTTAGTTCAGTCTGTGACAACAGTCAAAACTCCATAAATGTTCATTATTATTTCCACTATATTACACACCATCTTCTGCCTCAGCCTCCCCAGTACCTGGGACTATAGGTGCATGCCACAACACCCGGCTGGTTTTTGTTGTTTTGTGTTTTTTTTTTTTTATTTTTGTTTTTCTTTTTTATTCGGTAGAGATGGGGTCTCACTGTGCTCAGGCTGGTGTCAAACCCCTGAGCTCCAGTGATCCTCCCGCCTCGGCCTCCCAGAGAGCTGGGATTACAGGCGTGAGCCACTGCACCCAGCCCACACCATTTTCTTGATCAAAGAATTTTTTTCAAAAACGAAAACATAAAACATCAAAATCTACATGTTGAAATTAGTGAATGCAGAGCTAACAATGCATGTGTGGGATTAAACTCATGTCATCTAGTCTTAATTAGTGCTTTATTTAACTGAGGTTACTAGACCAGAGATAGGCTTCCACAGATACCCCTCCCTATACCACAGCTGTATATATCCACATCTATTCTTGGTATCCAGTGAATCTAGGTTTTATTCATTTTTCTTCTGCAATCTAGAAGGGGCACCAGAGAGAACAACAAATCTGCAGGTGCACTCTCTCAGAAAACAGTTTTCTTGTGCCTTGGTATCCTAAAATGCAAAGTGGAAGATCTTAAAATTACCCGTAGTAAGTGCTGAGACAGATGCCAGCCATGCAGAATCACTTACCCCACAGCACGGGCACTAGGAGAGCCAGCTTAGGCTTGCAGAAGTGCAATAGCAACAACAAGCAAAGCTATCTCTTAATAGAAATCAAAACAATAGAGAAGGGTATTTCAAATAACTCCCAATAAATGACTCGAGAATTCACTTTAACACCTGCTTATATCAGAAACAGTAAAGCAAAACACAGAGAACCTAAAAATTTTTTAAAGAAAAAGATTGCCTAACCATCCAGTTGTCTGTGGACTGAGCGACAGGTCCAGCTGTCTCAGGTGTCGGCGTGGGGAACATGTTAAATATAGCATGCAGGGGTCATTCACATACTGTGACCGTCCCTGCACTGACAACTCTCTTTCCCCAGTGTCCTAAAAGTATCAGGCAGAATCCCTTGTTTCAAAGCTGAACAGGGAAACATGGAAGAAAATTTGACAAGAAACCTCACAATTCTAACCTCTGGTGATTCTATTTTATACTCTTTCCTTTCTTTAAGTCTTGAAGATGTTGGTACTTTTATCTATTTTGGTATGCAAACTAGATTTTCTCATTCTTCTTGGTAATTATAAGCTAAGATACTTTGGGATCATACTTGCATTTTACTTCTGTGATCTTTGACTATCTCAATGAATTCTCGAACTCCTGACCTCAAGCGATCCTCCCACCTCAACCTCCCAGAGTGCTACAATTATAGGTATAAGCCACTGCACCCGGCCCTTATGTCAATGAATTCTAAACAACACACAAAATATAGCATTTTTTTGGGTACACTTGTAACTTTTTTCTAACAAGCTCCCCAGTTCCTTTTTTTTTTTTTTTCCCCAGCTTGATAACATAGCATCTGAGTGGGTTGGACTTCCACCTCTGCCTTCAGCAAGGTGTCTCTTCGGTCTGGGAGAAGTAGATGACAAAATCTATGTAGTTGCAGGCAAAGACCTTCAAACTGAGGCTTCGCTGGATTCAGTGTTATGCTATGATCCTGTGTAAGTTGACATATTCCTGTTCCCTAAGCATTCAGGTATATAAGTGCCTACAACATATTCATATTTTCAAACCCTAAAATTTACTCAAAGCTTACCAATTCTATCATCTAATTTTAGGGCTACAAAATGGAATGAAGTAAAAAAACTTCCAATCAAAGTCTATGGGCATAATGTGATTTCACATAAAGGGATGATATATTGTCTAGGAGGAAAGACAGATGACAAGTAAGTACCTTGAATTCTCCTTATGATTTATATTCAAATGTTTTTTCTATTAGAAGGTTTCCTTCCTCTTTTCATTTGAATCTATGTACTGAAATGGGACTTGGTTCTCATCATATTTTGGAGGTAAAATTTCAGAATAAAATTTCAAAAGTTATTGAAAGGTATTATAAATGATTTCTAAAGAAAAACTATAAAATTTAAAAGATATTAAAGTCAATATGTGGACACCCAGCATACTATTAGGAACAAGCATAATATCTCAATCATAAGCATTCTCAAAATGGAAATGCAGCATCTAGGAACAAAATCAAGTTTTTTATTTAGCTGATTTATAAATGTATTTTACTACAATAAAACTAACAAGTTTCTTGTTCATTTAGCCATAAGTAGATGAAAATTTTAAATGTGCTCTATAATGTAGTATTTATATCTTCTTAAACAATAATACATAAAAATATTGCGGATTTGTACTTTACGTTCATAAGAGAGAATTCAGATAGGTCAATTTAAAACTCAAAAGTATGGTGATTGAAAAGAAGGCAGTTATTTCTTCAGCAACGTTTTACTTATTTACTTCCTGACAGAGGTGATATTCAAAATATTTAATAACTACTCAAAAATAGGCTCTCACTAGCACCCAGTCTCTTATGAGAAAACAAGGACAAAGTTTCACATATAAACCTAACTTGATTTCTAGGCACTTCTCAAGGAAAAAGTAATTAGGAAAGACATCTTACAACTTAGAGAGAGGAGAAGTGAGCTCAGAATGCTCACAGTTAAGCCGCTGGCCTGTCTGGTAAAGTGAACACTTTCAGTTTAGATGGTAAGAACTAATCTCCTGCCTCTGGAAACTCTGTCTGATTTGACTTATCATCATTTGCCCACTGTTTAATCAATAGAGATGTCCAATCCTGGAAAGGGAGCCAAAATTAAGAATTTTAAGAAAACAGCAGGAAAGGAGAATAAACTTTGCAAATGTGCTAGATGTAAAGAACTCTCTTCTGGAGTTAATTATGAATAGTTCTGGCCAGGCATAGTGGCTCACACCTGTAATCTCAGAATTTGGGAGGCCAAGGTGGGAGGATCACTTGAGACCAGGAGTTCAAGATGAGCCTGGGCATAATAGTGAGACCCTTTCTCTACAAAAAATAAGAAAAATTAGCTAAGCATGGTGACGTGCACCTGTAGTCCCAGCTACTCAGGAGGCTGAGACAGGAGGATTGCTTGAGCCCAGGAGTTCAACGTGGCAGTGAGCTGTGATAGGGCCAATGCACTTCAGCCTGGGTGACAGAGGCTCTAAAAAAATTATAATTAATGGTTCTCATTCAATTAAAATGATATATAAAGCACAGAAAATGCGATTTTAAAAGCAGTGGCTTTTATATAATCTATCCATATGCAAAGATAATATATTATGAAATTTTGATATACTCCTTAATCCCAGCTATTCCTATCAAATTTAAAGGAAGGTATATTATAAGTTTAACCAGTTCCAAATCTTATTTGGGGCACTTTTCCTGCGTAAATGGAATGGAAAATCTCTACTAAACAGTGTTCTGACTTTGGAAACACAGGAACCCTGCCAAATGATTTAAATTGTTTCCTTCAAGTAGCATTAGTAACTAGGAAATTGATATGTCAGTAAGAAGCATACAGTTCTTGTCAGTGAAAATACATTAATCTTGAGAATATGATTAACCAAGATAACATTGCTTGATAAATGTCAAAGTCAATAACTTTGAAATGAGTCATTATCTAAAAGTAAGTGCTGAATTGCACTAGTTCCCACTAATGAATTTGAAGAATATGCTTTTTGTACAAGCTCTTATCAAGAAGTTTTCAAGTTATAGCTATAGTCAATTAGTAGAGGAAATGCTTCTACTCCAGCTATCTAGAAAAAAACTGTCCTCACAAAAAGCTGGGCTTTTTTTTTTTTGGTATTACTAAATATATTCAGTTAATCAATTATTATTTGGAATTCTGAACTCCCATCGCTAAATTATGGATAACTTTAAGGAACCATAGGAGCATACTAAGAATTCAGATGAATCCAGGTTTTTCTGGCATTAGCACATAAAACTTTTCTCAATACTCATCAGCTCAGATGATTAGTTTTCTAATCTATGGTCCCAGACTTCTTAAAATGCATTGATATACTAGTGACAGTGTAAAATGAAATGAACTATCGTATTAAATTTAAAATAGGTATATTTGCATTTTATCATTTTTTAAGTTGCCCAATTCATTCTTAGGATATTCATATAATACATATTTTTGTTAACTAAGGCATAATAAAAGGTTTATTTTTTTACTCAAATAGAGTAAAAAAAGTCTTCCACTGAATTTAGTAATATATAGGACTAAAATCTATTGTGCCTGAGCTTCTAAGCAAGTTGCCTAGAAGTAAAAATACCCTACCTTCCAGTAGTATAATTATTATAAAATAGTTTTGATCCCCACATTTGGAATTGTCCTTTGCTTAGTGGCATATGTTCAAATTAAAAATTCTTTGGAGTTTTTCTGATCCTCTGCTATATGACATTTCTTATGAGAACCAAAGCCAAATTATTAGTGAAGGTGCTTTCAAAAAAAGAAGGTTCTAAAAGGATTATTTATTGTTTTTTATATTTACAGAAAATGTACAAACAGGGTATTTATCTTCAACCCCAAAAAAGGAGACTGGAAAGATCTGGCTCCAATGAAAACCCCTCGTTCCATGTTTGGAGTGGCAGTCCATAAAGGCAAAATTGTGATTGCAGGAGGTGTCACTGAAGATGGTCTTTCAGCTTCAGTTGAAGCTTTTGACCTTACAACTCACAAGTGAGTTGCTGTATCTTAATACAGCATATAAACCACTGTACATTTTAATTGTTAACTTTGGCTAAAAACTAAGTTCTCTAATTAGGATGTGGGGAGGGGAAGACAGGGAGCCATAGATTAAAGAGTAAGTATTTTCATCTGGGTTTCTTCTGCTTTTACTGGGTATAAAACTCCATTAACACTTTGATGCATTATGTGTTTGCAATGTAGAACACATGACCCTCAAGTTAATGTTGGCATGTTCTGTTTGTCTTTACTTGTTAGTAACTTTGTGATTTTAGTCATACAAAGGTATTACTTCTGAATAACTGTATATGTGTAGATAGATATACATGTCTCTGTAGTTATTTGATTTGAAATATGAGTCAAATCAAAGTTTAAGGATGAGAAGATCTTCACTTTATTAATGATTGACATCTATAAAGTATGTATGCTTCAGAAGTTCTAATTCCTTTATGCTCTTTATAATTTTCTTAAAATTTTCATTTTTAAATTTTTATTGACTTAATGTGAAAAGGTATTTGAAACATATTCTTCATATAAAATTGTTTTTAATTGTTGAGCCCACACATTTGGATAAGTATATACTTTTTATACTCCTATTTTAGCAATGAAGAAAAAATTAGAACACTATTATTACTTTTTTTAGGAACCATATATGCCTGATTACAAAATAGACTTTAGTATCTAAAAATCACAAGAAACCTTTGTGGAATAGGATTTAAATGATCATTAAAAATGTTTTTGAAGACTATGTAATACAGGTAAACATTCATGATATAAGTGAAAGAAGCAGCACATGAAATTGTAAATACTCTATCTTCTTAGTTTTATTTGTATGTATGGATGCTTGTATGTACATGCTTTTTTAAAAGATGACAAAATTACACCAAAATGTTGCTTATGATTATGTCTGGAAGGTGTGTTTATGGGGACATTTGTTTTCTTGTATACCTTTCTGTACTTTCCAGATTTTCTACAATGTACATATATTATTTTTATAATTAGAAAAACATGTTTAAAGAAAAACTATTAGGTCCACTTCAATGCCAGAGTAATATTAATAGAGAGCTACCAAAATGACTAATTCATTCTAGATTCTTGATACTCCCAACAAATTTGATTGATTTTATCTTTAGTTGTCCTATTTCAGATAGCTGTTAACATTAAAAAGTTCCCTTGGGCCAGGCGTGGTGTTTCACACCTGTAATCCTAGCATTCAGAGAGGCTGAGGCGAGAGGATCGCTTGAGGTCAGGAGTTCAAGACCAGCCTGAGCAAGAGCAAGACCCTGTCTCTACTAAAATTAGAAAGAAATTAGCCAGGCATGCTGGTGCACGCCTATAGTCCCAGCTACCTGGGAGGCTGAGGTGGGAGGATCCCTTGAGCCCAGGAGTTTGAGGTTGCTGTGACCTAGGCTGATGCCATGGCACTCTAGCCCAGGCAACAAAGCAACACTCTGTTTCAAAAAATAAATAAATAAAAAGTTCCCTTAAATCCTTTATAAAAATAGATGAAGTATAAATCATTAAAAAGAAATTTTCCATCCCTAGTTTCAAAACTATCCTTATCATGTGCTTATATTGCAAAAGATTTGGAGATTTCTTGAGAAACGTTGGAAATCAGAATTTTTAAAAATTTGTATTAGTATTCAAATAAAATCTAACACAATAACAGGTTTGAGGTCTAGGAGCCCTACACATGCCATAAAACCCCCACTGTTTGTGACACACAGTTTGGTAACCACTGCAGAAGGTACTAACTGATGAAGCAGTCTAGGATTGACATTCTTAGGGATTTATAGCTAATATGGTTACATCTTTCAAATTAAGGAATTTTAAAATATTTTCCAGCAGCAAACTTAATCTTCTACTTTTGGATGCCTATAATATTTGAATTTTTAAATTATAATTTCCTGTAATTGTTCAGTAAATACATTTGGCATTTATTTTATGTTTTACATTGACTGTATTTTCAACAATACTTAGATGGGAGGTAATGACTGAATTTCCCCAAGAAAGAAGCTCCATCAGTTTGGTCAGCCTGGCTGGATCTCTGTACGCCATCGGTGGTTTTGCTATGATTCAACTGGAATCAAAAGAGTTTGCACCCACTGAAGTCAATGACATATGGAAGTAAGTTCACTCCAGTTTTCAGAACCACATATTAAATGAGATGACTGAGAACTGTTAAACAATTTTATAGTAAATAATAAGTGAGCCTTTACCAACATGCAAACTACTTCTTAGTAGTAGACTAAACATTTGGAACCCATTTGAACTTTTGCACGTGCCACTTACTTTATCAAGTACTGTTTCTAATGTGAGCTTGGGAAACAATAGAAAAAACTGGGGATTTCCAGGGAACAAAGAAGTTAGAATTAGCAAGAGGGCAAGATGGGGAAGACTGGAAGCAGTTAAAAAAAGGGATGAAATAATGAGGGCTGGGAAGGTTAAGGTTTTTGGAAAATAGGGCCAGGTACCATGTATAAATACATAGTGATTCTCAACCCTGACTATATATTGTAATCACCTGGGATGCTTTAAAAATATACCAGTGCCTAGGCCTTAATACAGACCAATTATATTCAGAATTTCTGAAGGTAGGGTTATGAGTCTCTATGTCCTAAAACCTTCCCAGATGATTCTAATATGCAGCCAGGGTTGAGACTGATGTTAAGAAATTGTGCTGTCAATCAGCTGAAACTCACCCAAGCCACCTTATTTCCTAAGGGTAGTCAAAAGCCACACTGCCCCAGCAGGAAAAAGTTACAAGCAGTGAAGGAAAGTACATCTCCTACTAAAAGTGGCCCTTATGTTGCTAAGAGGAACCTGAAGGAGGGATCCTCGCTGATTGTAGTTTATTTTGCAATTAGGGCAGTGGTTCCCAAACTTGCCTGCACAATGGAATCACTAGGTTGCTTCAAAAAGTACTAATGCCTCTGTCCCACTCCCACTGATTGTGATTTAAATAGTCTGGGGTATGGTCTGTGCTTTGGAAATTTTAAGAGTCCCTGGATGTTTCTATATGTGCAGACAAGTTTGGGAATCACTGCTTTGGGGAAAGGGAAGAGGGGGCATTCATCACTGTCTGCTCAGCAGTAAAATTTTATATTTAGATACTGGTATTTTCTAATTTGGGGTAATATTTGGAGCATGATTCTCAAACTTTGCTGCATATTAGAATCACTTGGGGAGTTTTAAAAAAATCCTCATGCCCAAGCCACACTCCATACCAATTAAGTCTATTTCTGGGGTAAGACCCAGGTATTAGTATATTTAACATCTATAGGTGGTTGCATTATGCAGTTAAGTATGAGAACTAGTGATCTACTAGAGTGGTTTCTAAAGCAGCATCAGCATCCCCTGGGTACTTGTTAAAAATGCACATTCTCAGGCCTCACCTCAGACCTGCTGAATTAGAAACTCTAGAGATGGTGGGGCCCAGCAATCTCTGTTTTAACAAGCCCTCCAGGTGACTGGGATGTGCGTCAAAATTGAGAGCCACTGATCTAGAGAAAGAAAGGTAGCTGCCTACTTGCCCTAGTGAACCTCTCTCTATCCTCACATGCAAAGAGATGAAAACTCTCAGTATACCACATTCTAAACCTATAGACCCTCTTATTCTTATTATGATGTGTAAAAAAATTTTCCATGCTTCTATTTTTTCTTGAAATCATTCCATGATTAAGGATTGACCAAGCTGAAAGTAAAAATATAACTGCCAGAAAGCAAACATTTTTAAGCCTCATTTAATTTCAACCTCCTATTGCTTAAATATGGTCATTTTTTCTTTAGGCCATTTAAAAATATTCTTTATCTCTTGTTGCCCTAAATTTTATATAATTAAGAATCTTCCTTTTATTATTAGTAAAATATTTTTGTCTATTTTCCTCTACATAAAAATCACTCAGCACCATAATACAAGTGTTGACAATTAAATCTGGAACACTGATGAAATTAAGGCAGTGCATATCTCAGTATCAGCTAATTTTAATAATTATTTTGAGTCTCATTCATTCATACAAGAATGATTTGGGGCAGAGGTGGGGAACCTGCGGCCTTTAAGGCCACACTTAAGGGTCTAGATCTAAGGCCACATGTGGCCTTAAGGCCGCAAGTTCCCCATCCCTCATTATTTCTTACGTTCTAAGTCTTAATAGCTTCTGGAGGAAAGAAGATATTAAGGTGGATAAGTATATTATTTATCCTCAGATACCTCTGGGCTAGTTGAGGACACAGATATAGGGAAAAAATTAAAACAGAATAATTGCTATAATACATATAAATATAACCATATAAAGGACTATGTGAGAAATGAAGAGAAAGGAACAAACTCTGCCTGAATAAGGTGAGAAAGCCTTCAGAAAGCAGGTAGCATTTAGGAGTTTTTTACATAGAGAACATACCAGGCAGCAGGCAGAGGAGACATGTTAGGTACACATGGTACAACAAGGGAATTCAAGTTGTCTGTATCTTTATAACCTTGAATATTCAGAGATGAAGACAATTTTTTACCTAAAGTCAAGTGCAAAGTCTAAAAGTAGTCCTCAAACAGAATAAAGAGGAAGGGGAACAAATTATTATGAAGTGACTGCTATGTATCAGGTGCTATGCTAGGCACTAGTGAATAGAACAACTAAAGTCATAATTAAGGCTACTATTAGTAACAGTCCCTGCTCTTTCCAGTTCTTACTCTTAAAGAATAGTCTGTTTACCTTGACTCAAAGAGACCAACCATCTTCATCAGTCCAAAGATGAATGATTAACTGCTTAGGTACCTATTACTCCTCTTCTCTGAACAATCTTTGATTCCCAGAGAAGGCTGAACTGCCTAGGCATCCAGATTAAATACTGTGGCAGTTAAGTGCAGGCATATGCTCATTCAGAGAATGTGTATTTGGGGAGTAATTCCAGTGTTATTCAATAAGGCAGATGCATCCTCTTCTGAGTAAGAACCACTAGGCTTTTTCAAAGATCCACATTTGCATACTAAACACAGGGAAACCTATAGAACTAAAGCTGCTTACTGATTACTTTTTTTTCCTCCATCAGGTATGAAGATGATAAAAAAGAATGGGCCGGGATGTTGAAGGAAATACGTTATGCTTCAGGAGCTAGTTGCCTAGCAACACGTTTAAATCTCTTCAAACTGTCTAAACTGTAAACAAGGTGACAAAACATAACAGATTGGGAGGTGGTTTGCTTGGTTAATAGGCTTTAATTCATTCTGTTTTTTAAAAGCTTGTACAGAGATTCATGTAGAAATTATTCAGGAAGTTATTGTCTAAAAGGTGAGCAGTAGGCATCAAAACCTCAAAGTCATTAAATCTTCAACGTAATGATTAGAGCATAAAAACATTTTCTAATAAGAAATTAAATATTCAGTTGAACAAATTATTTCTTTCATCTGTGTATCACTCCATGGATCATAAGGTTCCTAAATTTGAGCTGTTTACTAATCCTTTCATTTGCATTGTTAGGGTAACTTTATGCTCGTTTTCTATTACAAATGGAACTGGAGAATGAAATATGTACATCTACATTTTTTTAAAAAGTTAAAAATATCAAAAGCCTTTCCTCCTGCTTTAAGATATGTACAAGAGTCCTGTGCATTGTATCAAAGATTACCTGCCATAAGAAGACTTCAGAAATGCTTTTTAAGGAGTTTAATAAACGGGTCTCATTTGAAGAGGAAAAGTCTCTAAGTAAAAGCAGTCAAATTCAAATGGCCTTTCTTTTTTCTCCATTCTTTTTGCGACACTGGCATATTATTTGTGATTTCCAAATCAAATTTGAAAAATTTTAAATCTAAAACCAAGTAAATTACAGTGTTCAAGCCATTAACCACAGCATCTGTGGCAGGAGCTTGAAGGAGCACCCTCAGGAAATGTATGGATTCTTTAAACTGCTGGGGCAGAAGCTGGGGGCGGTGGGTAATGTGAAGGAGGATATGTACTCATTGGTTTAAATTTTAGATATATTTTCCATGAAAGGGCTGCCTATTTGCTAAATTTCTGATAGCCAGAAAGGTGACTGTGTTATTGTACTTTCTGGGATGTGGGGCTTCTGTCGCCCAGGCTAGAGTTCAGTGGTGCAATCACAGCTCACTGCAGCCTCGAACTCCTGGGCTCAAAGGATCCTCTCACTTCAGCCTCCTAAGTAGCTAGGACTACAGGCATGTGCCACCAAACCTGGCTCATTTTTAATATTTTAAACATGTACTTCAACTAAGCCTAAGCCAAGTATCAATGGAGTGAATTACACATAGGACACATATTTTAAAGCTGTCGCACTCTGGCTACCCATTTATTTGGAACAGAGTGAATTTAGATGGTCATGGAGTCAGAAGATAGCCAAGTTTCAGATGGCCACTTACCTTCACCCCTACCAGGTTGCCTGAGGGTAGTTCTCAATGGCTTTCTGCTGAGCACAAATGTATCATTCTTGGAGAAAGGGTTGAGCATTATATTCACATAATAGGCCCTTAGTAACTATTTTATTGAACAAATGTGTTATGAGACAGATTAAAAAAAATCATTATTCCCTCAGCATGTGTAGGATAAAACCAGGTCAAGGTTGGTCCACTCAGCTATCACCCCATTACTTTGCTTCCATTTAGAAGAAAACTCATGTCTCTTCCTATTTTCTCTTGAACCCGCCAGGCTTTCACATTCACCACTTCACCAAAATGGCTCTTTTCAAGACACTAATGATTTTTTTTTTTTTGAGACACAGTCTTACTCTGTTGCCCGGGCTAGAGTGAGTGCCATGGCGTCAGCCTAGCTCACAACAACCTCAAACTCCTGGGCTCACGCAATCCTTCTGCCACAGCCTCCCGAGTAATTGGGATTATAGGCATGTGCCACCATGCCCGGCTAATTTTTTCTATATATTTTTTTAGTTGGCCAATTAATTTCTTTCTATTTTTTTTTTTTTCGTAGAGACGGGGTCTCGCTCTTGCTCAGGCTGGTTTCAAACTCCTGACCTTGAGCGATCTGCCCGCCTCGGCCTCCCAGAGTGCTAGCATTACAGGCGTGAGCCACCACGCCCGGCCAAGATACTAATGATTTTCATGTTGCTAAATTTAATGAACATTTTTTTCAGTCCTCATCTTACCTAACCTGTCAGCAACTGATATAACTACTCACCTCCTCCTTCAAATGCTTTTGAGAGTTGGATTATAGGAAGTATTAATACTGCCTTCTCTGACTTTTCTTCCTACTTCATTGGCCACCCCTGCTTAGTCTCCTTTGCAGGTTCCTCTTATTCCTCTTGATCTCTTAGTGTTGAAGAGCCCTGAAACTCAGTTCTCAGAGTTCTTCTCCATTCATACTCTTCTCTAATCACATCTTAAGTGATTTTATCTAGTCTCATGGCATTAAATAATGCTGACAACTTCCAAATTTTTATCTGGAGCCTGGATCTTTTTCCTGACCTCCAAACTCATTTCTTAAATTTTCTATTTGATAGCTCCACTTACATGTTTAAAAGGTATGACAAACTCAACATGTCTAAAACAAAGTTGTGACCCTCTCCCTATCCAGCCCCTTATCTGGCTCTTCCCATAGACTCCCCATCTCAGTTAATGGAAATGACGTCCTTTTAGTTGCTTAGGACAAAAACTTAGAATTAACCTTGACACCTGTTTTTTTCATACCTCATATCTAATCAGTGAGCAAATTTTATTGCCTTTACCTTCAAAATATCCAAAAATCTCACATTTCTCATTACCGCCACTGCCACTATTCTCTCCAAGCCTCTACCCATTTTTTGCCTGGATTACTGCAACAACTTTGTCATGGGTTTCCCTGCTTACACATGTGCTACACTGCAGTCTTTCCTCATCTCAACAAGGTAGCCAAAGTGATGCAATTAAAATGGAAGTTCTTACCTTTCCCTGCTTGAAACCCTCCAATGGCTTCTCTTCTCACTCAGAGTAGCCATGAGGTCATATATATTTGTCTCTGTTATCTCTCACCTTTTCTCTTACTATACTCCCAACCCCCTAACCACTTATTCTGCTCCAGCCACACTGGATCCCTTGTCATTCTCAAACACACAAGATATATTCCTATCTTACGCTATTTGTATCTAATATTTTTTAATTGAATCAGGCCATTTAATTAAAACAAGTTCAAATATGACATTCCATGATAACTCATTTTAAATAAAAACTACAATCATGATTTGCCTTCTCTAAATATACGTTCTCTTAGGTAGTCCATCCGAGCATCCTTTGTTGACAGAGCCATAGAGTTCCACTCAAAATAAGGGATCTGTAAAATAAGTAATGCAGTTTGAATTAAAGTTTTAAAGCAACAACAAAAGACATGGCAGAAGATGTATAAGCACTGCTGAGCAAAGCTGTAGGAATCCTCTGAAATTAGTTTACATAAGCACAGCCTGTGAATCTTTTTTGGAAGCTGAGTGGATCCTTCTTCCCAACATTGCCTGGAAAACTTTTTTCTGCCTCACAGCTTCTTTCATCCTCCTGTTCCTATAATACCAACAATGGAAATTTTTTCCTACATACCCTTTTACATTCATACACTAGTCTTTTTCTCTGATAACTCTATCCACTTCCATACTGCCTCTCTCCTTTGTAAGATAAATATACAAACAATAGATCTTCTAAAGACAATAAAAGAAATGATAATTTGTATTTCTTATTCTACAAAAAAAAGATATTTTCTTTCAGGGATACTTTAATGTAACTTTTTTAAATATAAAAATGGTAATTCTAGAATTTTCATATTAAAAGGAATATGTGTATAGCTAGTATCTCTGGGCTTTTTGGAGGCTGAATTACATGAATATTTCATACCTGAATTACATGATAGCCCAAAATTTCCAAATGTCTTTTTTTCATAGCAGATTTTCCTTTTATGTGAGGGATGTTTTTACAAAAAGCTTTTGAATCCAAAAATTCCAAAGCAATCCTACATAAGATAAAAATAAATATTTACTTCCAAAATCAAAATGAGAAACAGTATTACAAGCCTTTCAGGAATAAGACTGCATCTTCACAAACTAACAAGCCAAATGAATATAAATGAGTAAGGAAATTATATTTTTCACTTAAAAAATTAGTAACTGATAACAAATCTCTTCATTTACACAAAAATTATGGTAAATATCTGCCTGCTTTCATCCATTTTGTTTGTCTACTATATATTTATTACACACCTACTGTATGTAAGGGGCACTGTGAGAGATACAAGGATAAAACAACACAGCTTATATTAAGCAGAGAACATAAGCTGTACAGTAAGTCACTGCAATGCAGTAGGAAGTGGCTAAGTACTATGAGAAAAGTAGAGAGGAATGGGAGCACAAAAGAAGATACTATTTTACTTCCAGTTGAGGACAATTAGGTTAGCACTTTAGTTAGGGAGACTGCCAGGCTTTGGACAAGAGAAGAAAGGACATTAAGGTATAAAGGACCGGAAAAGGGAAAGTATAGTGGTAGAACGCATGAGATGTGTGAGGAACAAATTCTGCTACATTCAAACCTTCATAACTAAGTTATTACACTATGCCAAATTTAATATTCAGATAAAATCTAAAACTAAGACACAAATACCTTTCAGCTCCTGGTGGCAGCCTTGATCCAACTATTTGAGTATTTGATTTCCAGTGCATTTCTGATAGATGTCCCAAAGTTATGTTATGGTTTCCATAAGGAAGAGGTTTTTTCCTTTTATCCAAGATACACTCAAAATCTTAAGGAAGTATAGAAATTAGCAGTATGAATTAGGTAAATTTTTATAGGTAAAAGCTTAAGATATATTTTAAATATATTTATACATATATATGTAAACACACACACATGAAAAGAATGATGAACCTCCCTAATTATGCAACTTTGTAAGATCTGGTCCAATGGTACCTCTCTTTGGAATGAATCCATAAAAATCAATCAGCAAGAATTACTAAACTGTATTAAGCACAGGACTACATTTAGCACTGTGCTAGGCCAAATCCCATTAAAAGGTTTTATTTTAATCTCCTCAAGTCTCTTGGTCACATCTGGAGGAAGATAAATCAACTCATTTGAAAACTAGTATTTAATTGTTCACTTAAAACGGAGTAATGGCATGGAATCCAAATTATACTTCAATAAATTTGCCAAAAAAAAAAAACAATTCAAGTATTTATCCTGTCTTTCCTATATGAACTGTACATAAGGATAACTGAATAAATGATACGGGAAAGTTGTTTTTAGACAAATTTCAGCTAAAAAATATAGAAGGTATGATAGGCATAGAATATTGCTACTTTGCTACCCCTGATCAATGATGGATTTAGGCACTGAGTGATGATTAATAGCTGCTATAATCAGTACGTGAAAAGCTGAGGAAGGAGGGATGAATGAATGAGTCAGCTGACAACATACAAACCCACTGACGAGTCTTAATATAATAAAAGACAATCAGCATTGTGTGCCTCCTGATATGATGCAATAAGAAGTACACATCATCTATGAAGTAGTCTGGCAAAAAAATAAAACAAAAAACAACTAACCTAAAATCCAATTAAGCCTCTAGATATAATTACTGGTTTATAGGAAATACAAGGGAAACAGGAGCATGTTAAATGACACCACAGGGCTGTAATCAGAAAAGTCCAGAAAGTGAAAAAAAAAAAATTCTTAATTGAATTGTACATGAAAAAAAGGGGAGAAAGGCAGAAGGTAGAACTTAAAAAGACAAATCAACCAAATGCAATGTTCAGCTCCCAATTTGAACAAATAAACTATAAAATAAAAATAAGACAATTGGAACATAAAAGCTATGTGATATTAAGAAATTATTGCTCTCTCTTTTTTTCCTACGGAGGCAAGGGGTCCAATCGTCGTCTATGGAGTATGTATCTTGCTCTGTAAACCTGTATCTTGCTCTTGCCCTGTAATCCTATTATAATCCTATCTTTCTCTCCTCAATAAATTTCACTTCATGTTTGCCTTAAAAAAATATATTGTTAATGACTATAGGTGTGATAATGATGGTATTGTTGTTATGCTTTTAAAGTCACCCTTATCTTTTACATATACATCCTGAAATGATACATTGTCTGTGATTTGCTTGAAAAAGAATCAGGGGCAACTCTGGGGAGTGGGTGTTGATAACTGTTGATTGGATGAGGGTTCATTATATTATTCTACTTTTGTATGTGTTTGAAATTTTTCCATAATAAAAATCACCATAAAAGTATTTAAACTAAGAAAAAAGAAACAATGACTGGAAAGGAGGAAATAGGAAATACTAGGTTAATTATCCACTTTTTACACATAAGAGAAACTGGAGAACTGAACCATCTTCAAGATAATTATGAAACATAAAATATTTAGTTCTCTCAGTAAGAAGAATAAATTCTGAGCTAGAATGCCTAGGTCAAATCCTGGCTCTGTTATTTGCCAGGTATATATAACCTTGGGCAATCAATAGTGTTTTTGGCCAGACTTGGTGGCTCATGCCTGTTATCCAAACGTTTTGGAAGGCCAAGGCAGGAGGATTGCTTGAGGCCAGGAATTCAAGCCCAGCCTGGACAACACAGCAAGACCCCATCTCTACAAAAAATAAGAAATATTAGCCAAGTGTGGTGGCATGCACCTTTAGTCCAAGTTACCTGGGAGGCTGAGGCAGATTTAAGACTAGGAGTTTGAGGTTACAGTGAGTTGACTGCACACTGCACTCCAGGCTGGGTGACAGAATGAGACCCCATCTCTAAAAAAATAATGATATAATAACAATAATAATGATGTTTCTGGGCCTCAGTTTCCATATCGGTAAAACAGAATAATTTAGGGATATAAAAAATAAGTTTGCCATATATATATATATATAAAGCCCTTAATCAGTGTCTAACACATAATAAGCAATATGTAAGTGTATCTATTATTGTTGTTAAATGAAATAGCAGCATTCTTTGACAGATGCACATACAAGCAAAAAATCTTACAGATTAATTAAATAATAGCATAATATACTCATTAAATTCAATATGCAGTCACTAAAAAAGATGCTGTATATCTGTGGGCACAAAAAAATATTCACAACATATAAAGTCACAAACTGCTATAATGTGGCCAGGCTCAGCAACTCATGTCTATAATCCTAGCACTCTGGGAGGCTGAGGCAGGAGGATCACTTGGGCTCAGGAGTTTAAGACCAGCCTGAGCAAGAGCGAGACCAGTCTCTACTAAAAATAGAAAAAATTAGCCAGGCGAGGTGATATGTGCCTGGAGTCCCAGATACTCAGGAGGCTGAGGCAGGAGGATCGCTTGAGCCCAGGAATTTGAGGTTGCAGTGAGCTTCGATGATGCCACTGCACTCCAGCCCAGACAACAGAGTGGGACCCTATCTCAAAATACTACTACTAATAATAATAATAACAGCGGCTGGGCGTGGTGGCTCACACCTGTAATCCTGGCACTCTGGGAGGCCGAGGCGGGCAGATCGCTCAAGGTCAGGAGTTCGAAACCAGCCTGAGCAAGAGTGAGACCCCGTCTCTACTATAAATAGAAAGAAATTAAAATTAGCCAAACAACTAAAAAAAATTAGCCAGGCATG
>CAUYRT010012847.1:0-48988 GCA_963574885.1 Lepilemur ruficaudatus | reverse complement strand
CTCTGTTGCCTGGGCTAGAGTGCTGTGGCGTCAGCCTAGCTCACAGCAACCTCAAACTCCTGGGCTGAAGCGATCCTCCTGCCTCAGCCTCCCACGTAGCTGGGACTACAGGCATGTGCCACCATGCCTGGCTAATTTTTTAGTTGTTTGGCTAATTTCTTTCTATTTTTTAGTAGCCTCGCTTTTGCTCAGGCTGGTCTCGAACTCCTGAGCTCAAGCAATCCTCCCGCCTCAGCCTCCCAGAGTGCTAGGATTACAGGCGTGAGCCACTGTGCCTGGCTCTGGGCAACAAATTAGTTTAAAGAGTATAGCACAAATAAGTATCATTCACGTATGATTGTTTAAAGGTAAATAACCCATTCTTCTTAACTATGAACTCCAGATATCTAAGGTGTCTTCATTGGGAAGAACATTGATATGATCTCTACAAATATTTTTTTTTTCTCTGAGCAGCAAATCTGGAAGCCTGTGGTCAACATCCCTGTTTTATGATCTGTCGTCTTTACTAGTTTTTGTTCTGAAAACCTGTGAAGTGTGTGAGGGGGGCGGCAGGTGGTGTCCTGGTTGACAACACCAAGGTCTGAAAAACTTGTGTGAGAATTGAAATGAGAACTCAAGCCTTCTGACCACCTGCCCACTTTGCAGAAGCCCGGTCTCTGTGGGCAGAATAATTGAATGTTGTGGGTAAAGATATGAGGTCAAAAATGGCAGACGAAGAGGACCACACAAGGTACTTGTTGCTACTTAGGTTTAGAGGATAGCCCTGTAAAGAATGTTGTGTTGATGAAGTTTATGATTGTACAAGAGATTAAAGAAAAAGGACAAATGCATGTAGGCCATTTACATCATATGATCATTGAAAGGCTGATTAAATAATGATGGAAGAATAAGAATGGATAAAGTTTGAGAGCTTATTATGTGCCAAGTAGTATTCACAGCATTTTACCTATTTCATACCATAAAATTTTTTCTTTGAGACAGAGTCTCACTCTGTTGCCCATGCTAGAGTGCCGTGGCATCAGCCTAGCTCACAGCAACCTCAAACTCCTGGGCTCAAGCCATCCTCCTGCCTCAGCCTCCCGAGTAGCTGGGACTACAGGCATGCACCACCATGCCTGGCTAATATTTTCTATTTTTAGTTGTTTGGCTAATTTCTTTCTATTTTTAGTAGAGATGGGGTCTCGCTCTTACTCAGGCTGGTTTCGAACTCCTGGCCTCAACCAATCCTCCTGCCACAGCCTCCCAGAGTGCTGGGATTATAGGCGTGAGCCACTGTGCCACCCCCATGTCATGAAATCTTATTAAAACGCCAATGAAGGACTGTTCTCATTCCAGTTCTTTTTACAAATAAGAAAACCAAGGGACAAAAATTTTTTTGTTTTTAAAAAACAGAGTCTCCTGTTGCCCAGGTTAGGGTACAGTGGCATCGTCATAGCTCACTATAGCCTCAAACTCCTGATTTCAAGCAGTCCTTCTGCCTTAGCCTTCCAAGTAGCTGGAACTACAGGCATACCATGTCCGGCTAATTTTTATTTCTTTTTCTTTCTTTCTTTTTTTTTAAGAGACAAAGTTTCACTATGTTGTCCAGGCTGGTCTCAAGCTCCAGGCCTCAACTGATCTCCCACCTCAGTGTCCTGAGTAACTGTGATTACAGGTGTGAGCCACCATGCCTGGCTCCAAAGAGTCTAACTTAATCTTAAGGGTTATAGTTTCATAAGTGGTAGACCAAGTATAATCTGACTCAACATGCTATGCTTTTAATAACTATGCTACACTCTCTCCTTATGTAATATGTAAGTTACTAGAAAATGGGTCAAGTACTGCTAATTGTAGAGTTTTATCATTAATTTACAGTCTAAACTTGGACAAATCGCTTCATCGATTTTTGCCTCTCTTTTTTCATCTTAAATGGTGAATGGCTGTTTTACCTACAATTCCAAGTTGTGATAGAGATTAAGGCCAGAGAAGAATAGTGGCTGTAGGGCAACAATACATTGTGGAAATGAGAGAAAATGGGGAGACTAAAAGTAATAGAAGGTGATAGAAAGTACAGTTGACCTTTGAACAGCATGGGGGTGAGGAGCACAGTGAAAAATCTGTGTGTAACTTGACTCTCCCAAAACTAATAGCCCACTGTTGACCAGAAGCCTTACTGATAACATAAAGAGTCGATCCCCACAATTTTGTGTGTTATGTGTATCATATACTGTATTCTTACAATAAAGTAAGCTAGAGAAAAGAAAACATTAAGAAAATCATTAGAACGAGAAAATATATTTACTATTCATTAAGTGGAAGTGGATCATTATGAAGGTGGTCTTAATCCTCATCATCTTCACCTGGAGTAGGCTGGGGAGGAAGAGGAGAAGTTGGTCTTGCTGTCTCAGGGATGGTAGAGGAGGTGGAAGAAAATCAGCCTGTAAGTGGACCTGCACAGTTCAAACCCATGTTGTTCAAGGGTCCGCTGTATATTTTTAAAATATTTAAATGTAAGGAATTCTTCGAAGTGTTTTGGTGAAAGAAGAATAATTGCAGGTATGTGAATTGTCAGGGTAAGCTCCAGGCACCCATGGGAGGATGAGTGGGAGGGGCCAGAAGTAGAGCCTGGGAAGTAGCACCCGGGGCCAAGAGTCCAAGGATGGCTGGAAAGGGCTGCCCCAGCCGGTGGCTGGCTTGCAGCAAGGTGAGAGGAGGCAGCATGGTAGGGAAGGTGGAAGGAAGCATAGCCACGGGTGGTGGAGGTCCAGTGGGCCACATGCTCAGCCCGCCAAATGTTCGATTAGGCAGTGGTAACTGGATGGGGAAGTTCCTCAAGTATTCAGGATGAAGTTTAGTAATATTGAGGCATTTTGGGGTCTTTCATAATAGAGAATAACTGCACGAGGCACTGACACAGAGGTCATGTGCTTTCTGCTCCTGCCTGTGTTCTTCCTTTTCCTTGTGTCCACAAGGACCTCAGCAGGAATTGCTGAGGCTTATCTGCCCAATTGTGTAATTTTAGTATATGTGTTTTTAAGCTTTAAAGGAGAGGCTGCACTGCCTTCACAGCCCATTTCTCCTCCTCCTCCTCTTCTTCTTCTTCTCTCTTTTTTTTTTGAGACAGGGTCTTTTTCTGTTGCCTGGGCTAGAGTGCAGTTGTGTGGTTGTCATAGCTCACTGCAACCTCCAACTTCTGGGCTTAAGCGATCCTCCTGCCTTAGCCTCCGAAGTAGCTGGGACTACAGGCATGCACCACCATGCCTGGCTAATTTTTCTATTTTTAGTAAAGGCTGGGTCTTGCTCTTGCCCAGGCTGGTCTTGAACTCATTACCTCTGTCGCGCCCTAGACTGCCAGCAGTCAGGACGCAACAGCTTTGGAGTTCTTCCTCCAGCGGTTTATCGGCACAGCTTCACATCTACGACTTATACATGGCGAGAGATGCCGAACGGGAAATGAGCTCCACTTAAGGACCCTCAGCCAGGACCTCCCCCAGCACGTGTTCTCTGATAGGCAGGGCGGAGAGAGCAGTTACGCACGTGCTGGGCACAGCTGCCTCCCAAGCGGGATCCCTGTGCTGCCGGCTCCCCCCACATCCAAGTTTCTATCTGGTATTATTTTGCTTTAGTCGGAATGATTTCTTTTCACATTTCTTTTGATGCAGGCCAGCTGGCAATGCACTCTCTCAGGCTTCCTTTACCTGAAAATGCCGATACTTCACCCCTGATTTTGAAGGCAACTTTTTTGCTGAATATAGACTTTTGAATTGCCAGGTTTTATTTTTTTTTTTCCTTGAGAATATTACAGATATTGTGCTATTGTTTCTGGCCTCCCTTGTTTCTAAGGAGAAGTCAGTGATAATTTTCATCCCCGTTCTCCTGCATTTTTATTTCTCTACTTTGAAAAGTTTTCTCTTTGTCTTTCGTTTTCCACATTTTGACTGTGTAGTTCCTAAGTCTGATTGTGTTTACATGTACTGAGCTTCTCGAACGATATAACTCACTGTTTTGTTTTTTATCTTGGTGTTGTGAAATGTTTGCCACGATTTCTTTCACCACAGCAGAATTGCTGTACTCCGCACGGACTCAAAGTTCTCTGCATCACGCTGGGGCGATCTCCCCCCACGCAGAGAGCTGTGCAATCACAGAGCTCACCTAGGATGGTCCCTTCTGTCAAGACTCACAGTCTTGTGCTTTCTTGAAGATCTGTTGGCTTGCATATTTTGTCTATGTTTACAATTATTTACAGTGGAAAGACTAGCCCAGTACAAATTACTCTCTCATGGCCCAAAGCAGAAAAGCTGGCCATTTTATTTTAATATCTGGAATTCAGATAATGTCACTAGGCTATATTTAGAGGTAATATTTGGATTCTTTGTCACTGCATTTAAAATAGTGCCTGGCACACAAGTGGTCAATAAAAAAATGGTTGAATAAATGCAATATCCCTGCCGATGACCTTGATCAGACCTTTCTTCAACTCAGAAAAAATAATTATCTTTACTATTTATCTGACAATTTCCACTCTTTCATTCTTTCTGGAACATTTACTAAACAGTAAATGTTGGATCTCCTGGATCTGTCATGTACCTTAACATCCTACCCGCCCCCCGCCCCACGTTTGACCCTGTTCACCAGCTATGAGTGAATTTCTTAGCTGAGCATCCCAGTCCGATTTTTAGTATTTTCTGGTATCCATTTTTTTGTGCAGACTGTCCATCTATTAAATTCTAGTTTTTAGTTTGGCAGTTACGGTTTTAAAATTCTGTTTTTGAGAGTTCTGGCTGTTTCTTTTCCTTAGCAGACTGTTCTTTCTCTTGGTGTGATAGCTCCGTGAGTCCCATTTGGTTTATTGAGTTACCTCTTCCCTTACACATTGTTTATTGTGTTTTGAAATTCTTCTTCACATGGTTAGGTCTGTTGGAATATATGGCATTTGTTGGTTGCTGCTCATAATCATTGATGAAATTTAAATCGAATGATGTTGGCCCCTGGGGGTTGATTCTTCAGCTCAAGGGACATTTGGTGTTCCCTTGGCAGTAGATACAGATTTGGATTATTAGAGCCTTAAATCTCATGTTCTTGATAAGAGAAGTGAATAGAGGAGGGATGTGAGACCAAGTGGGATTTGTCTTTTAAAGTGTAAATGTTGTTTTTTTATTTCGAATATGAGATCTCCCCGTCTCTCCTGGAAGCTGTAGGTTATCTAAGGCACAGCCCCACTCCTCTGGCCATAGACCCCACTTTGGATCTATGAATTTCTGGGTTGGAGATCTGTACATTGTCCTGCGTGTAAGTGTCAGGTAAAGCCAGGGGCTGGCCTAACTGCTCGGCCTTTTAATTACTCACCCTGCTGGTAGCCCGTGGCGCATTTGTTATTCAACCTTCTATTTTAATTGCCAACCTCTCCCAGCTGCTTTCCTCTTTCATCACAATGCGTTGGTGATACTTCTCCCAATTTTTAGTTCTGCTAGGATTGTTTTTTCATACGTATATTTTTCTTCTGCCATTTTAGTCACTGCACTTTAAACCAGAAATCTCTACTTATAATTTTCTATCCTATTTTTCAGTAACCACTGTCTCCAGACGTTTTCTTTGTCATTAAATGTACTCATACCAGTACAAAATTGCACTCAAGAGCCCAGACAAAACAAGCACACAAATCTGAGTAAGCCACTTGTCTGGGTAAAATATATAATAGCCAGTGTGCTTATTCCATAGTGATTAGGGGGAAAAAAATTAAACCTATGTTAGGGGCAAGAGTAATCGACAAAGTCCATCTGAGAGCTTTGACGTGGGTTTGTTTATAGCTAGGGGTTAATCACTGATAAAACAGACCTTCATTTGCAGATCAACAGTATCCCAAAATGGCAGACATTGATGGAGAGAATAGATTTCCAAAGAGAAGGTAATGAAGTTACCATAAAGCCTAAATAAACTACTTGACCTTATATATAAAGCCATAAAAATGATACTTCTTAGAGGCCTCACAAACAGACTCTCAGTAAAAAAAAAAAAAAAAAAAAAAAGGGTAAAGCTGTGGGGAATTTTTGCTTTTGTTTTTATTCCTAATTTTTGTAAGAGCTGAGCTTAATGAATTGTGGACGCTATGCAACTGAAGTGTGGGTATGTGTTTGTATATTTTTGTATCTATGTATCTTACTCATTCCCTCATTGGCTCACTCATTAAACAAATATTAATTAAGTATCTACAACGGACACCAAACACAACTCCTATCATTAAAGAGCTTCCAGTTCCTTAAGGAACTCCCAGCAGAAGAGGGAAAAATGGAAGCACATCACGTGCAGTACGGTGAAGTGGTCCTACAGTAAGATTAATAACACGGTCTATGACATCCCATAAGAACCTAATTAACTTTGGGGGGAAGGGAAGGCTTCCTAGGGGAACATCAGCTAAGCCGGAACTAGAAGGAGTAGGGGATTTAATCAGGCAAAGAACAATGGAAAGGAATTTTTAGATGGAATAGACGTTCAAACATTCAGAGGCGTTAGCGAGCATGACATCATTCAAAAGAATGGTAAGTATATCCACACGGCCGAAATGAAGAGCGTGAGGGGGAAACAGCAAGAAATATTGCTGGAGAGGTCAGTGGGAGGGAGACAATGCAGGATCTCTCATTTGTGCTGAGCTTAGTGCCAAGGAACAGCATAGTCAGGTTTGGGCTGCAGAAAGCAGAACAGTATGCAGAAAGCATAGCTCTCAATGTGGATACATCATAATATACAGTTACATAGATACAGCAGAGCGAAGATCTACACTTTCAAGAAGGTGTTGTCAGCAGGAATGAAGATAAATGAAGGCATTCTAGAACGATTTGATAGGTATAATAAATAGAATCTGGTGCGTGATTGCACCCGAGGGAGGGAGAAGGATGTTAGTTATGTTGACACCCTCAGCTGATGGGTGAATGCAGGTCAATTCCCAGAGAAGAGCATGGGTGGAAACATGGATGGACAAGGGGCCTTGGGAGAAGATGATGTGTCCAGTTTTGGACTTCTGAGTTTGAGGCACTGGTGGGACTATTCCGTGGCAGCAGGATATGTTAGTATGTAGCTTATGTGGGAAATCTGAGCTGAAGTTTATATCTGGGAGGCCAAAGTGATCATGACAATTGAAAATGTGGGACTAGGTTAAAAAAAAATCAACCCATAAAAGAGTATAGAAGGATATCAGCGAGAGAAGAGAAAAACTGGACCAGGTTGGCTGTTAGTTAGCTTGGATTGCCAAAGCAAACACCCATAGACTGGGTGGCTTAAATCACAGGAATTTATTTTCATGTATTTTCTTACAGTTCTGAGGGCAGAAAGTCTGAGATCAGAGTGCTAGCAGCGTGATTGGGTTCTGGGGTGGACTTCTCACTGTGCTCTTACATGGTGGGGAGAGAGAGAGACAGAGACAGAGATCCGTTATCTCTTCCTCTTCTTGTACGTCCACCGTCCTATCGGACTAGGGCTCCACCCTTATGCCCCCATTCAACCGTAATCACTTCTTGAAAGGCCCTATCTCCAATACAGTCACGTGGGGGAGGGATTAGGGTTTCAACATTTGAATTTTGGGGGACACAATTCAGTCCATGGCAGTTAGTATTGCCTAAGCCGATGAAAACGCACATCTTCAGGAGGAGTGAGTGACAAGTAGGGCTACCTGCTGCAGAGGAGTAAAGGAAGGTGAAGACAGAAATGTGTCTGTTGATACTGGAATGTCCACAAAGGAATCAGTGCAGACTAGTCCCTGTTTTCCTAGCATGCTTTCCTATCCCCTTTCTTGTGTCAGTGAAGAAAGTGTCTTGTGTCCCATGTCTTCCCTGTGACCTCAGAGTGTGTGTGTAGGGAGGGGGGACATACGACCTTGCCCAGCCAATCAGTTTTTCATTCCCTTAACCATGTGACTAAGGTTCCTCTGGATCTGGTAGGGAAGTTGATCTCTTGTTCTTGAGGTCAAGGTTCTAGAAAAACATAACTAGGGAGTTGCTTTCAGTCATGGAAAAAAAGTCCTTACACAGAAAGAAAAGATGAAGTTAGCAAACTAAGAGAAACCAAGAGGAGTAGACAAGATATTAGCAATGGGAGAAGGGAGAGAGGGAGGGAAGCAGGAAGGGAGGGAGGAGGGGAGAGAGAGAGAGAAAGAGAGAGGAACTGGCTTGTGGATTGATTGATTTCTGGGAACACTGAGTTTCATGATGAATCTGCAAGTCTCAAACTCCCAAATCTTTTCCTTTGATCATTGTGAGCTACTCCAACTTTCTTCCCAGGAACATGATCCAAAAATTCCCTCTTTTTTGCCTAAGCTAGTTTGAATTGTGTTTATATATTTTATAATACTTGAAAAATATTATAATATTTGAAGAATCCTGACTAATACATCACTGGAGTGGAGATGAAAACAAGAATACTGTCATTTGAGGAGTTAATGAAGGGTTGGAAAGTGTAGTAGCTTTGTAAGAGAGATTTGGCAAACATTTCCTGTTCTATGCACTGGGGATTCAGCAGTGAACATAGGTGGTATGTTCTGTGCATAGTTGAGTGTGAATAAATCTCTTTGATAAAAAATTCTGTTGAAAAGAAAAATTCAAAGCCAGCTCACGGTATGATGTAATTTTGACTTCTATGGTATTGCACATGTAGCAATAATATTGAATTTTTTGTTTAACACTACGAAAGGGCAAACATTTTCATTTACGGAAGATAGCCAAAGCAGAACATCTCCCTTAAATACAGGATTGGTTTTGGGAATGAAGATATAAACAGAATCACACTTTCCTGAATTGCATCTTCCCTTTGATGGTCTTCTCCATGGTGGGCATTCACCTGCGCTTTTAGCCAAGAAGAGCACGCAGAGGATAAAGTGATACACCGTTGTTAAGACCTAGGAGGATGGAAGCTGATTTAGAAACAGACCTTCTGTACCAGGGAACGTGGTATCCTGTGTCGCTGCCAATTAATTAGTGATGAGTTTGTCATGTTGCCTGTTGCCCAGGATGATTAATTTGAGCCCGAATCCAACTAAACCATTAAGGAAAGTTCCCAGCAAGATAAGCTGTGAGTGACAATGTTACCCTTTAGAAGAAAGGGAGCTGACAGAATGAAATGCAACCCCCTGCCTCCCCCTCAGGCTTCCAGCCTGTCATGGTAAAATCCCTAGGCTCCCACTGTGATAAAGAGCTGGGAAGGCGTGAGTTGGAGTCACACAATCAGGGACTATTAGAACTTAAAGGGGCATTGGAGATTTGTTTCTCCAGTGTGCTCATTACACAGATGAGGGGGTCGAGGACCAGAGAGGTCACTTTACTTGCTTATACATACACAGCACGTTGTTAACTGGGGTAGGACTAGAGCTCTGGCTTTAGACACTTATTGTGGTCTCTTTCCTACTATGTCACAGAGTTCTGATCTCATAGCAGCTGTCTTCTTCTGCAGAGGAGAGTTGCAGTGCTGAACACACTTTTTAGAGACCTGAGATTAGAGACCTGAAGATCTAATTTCTCATCTAGCCTCTGGCACAAACTTGTTCTGTGGACTGCAGCAGACTGGCTGCTGATGAGGGTACCTTGGTTATTTCCATGTGACTACTTCTTCTTCAGTAGGCTAGACCTATTTCCTCACTTGGTGTTCTCAGAGAAGCATTCTAGGAGAATGAAGGTGGTTGCTGTAAAAGCTTTTGAAACCTAGACCCCCAAACTCGCCCAGTATCACTGCCACCATTTCCTACTGACCAAAGCAAGTTACTGAGTCCACACTCAGGGTGCAGGGAAACAATCTCTGGCTCCTGATAAGAAGGGTGGTAAAGTTACATTGCCAAGGGTTGTATGAAGTAGAACTTATTTTTTCAGTGATCTTTGCAAACCACATCTTTCATATTTGTCAGTCTAGAAATTTAAAGTCCTCATAGAAATAGCAAAATAACCCCACTAATTCCATTTCCTACACACTTTATGTATTGCATTATGTATGTTTTCATGTTGCTTATAAAGTGCTGTCTATTTGTTGTTGTTGTTATTGTGGAAGGGGGTAGTCTTATGAGAAAAATAAGCATTTGTATGTAGATCATGTGATCACACATGTGCATGCATGTCAGTGTATGTTCAAGCAGATGTCTTAATTTGATATTTGCATGATTTGTTTTCCAGAAAAGATATCTTATGACACCAAAGAATATGTAACATTAAAAGAGAAAGCCCAAATTCAAAATAGATGCAAAGCTAACTTAAAAATAGAAGAGTAGAACAATAAGATGAAGCCAGAAATGGGGCTTAAAATGCATACTATTATATCCTTAGCCACTTGTGACGGGCAAACTACACCCTTGACTCTGAACTTCCTAGGAGACATCATGAAGGTCACAACACATGACCACTGCTAAGAGATGGCAGAGAAAGTAGGTGCTTATCATTTCTTGGTCAGAGAGGCTTCTGTCCAGACTTCATTTCCTCTCCTGGATTTTATAACCCATTTATATCTGAGTCTATAAATCTTCCCTCTTTTTGTAGCTTCAATGGGATTCCTTATAATCAATTTCTTCTGCTTTAAGATGTGGTCCTAAGGAAAAGCAGAGACCAAACGTGGAAACACTGTGGCCTTTGTGTTCTGTCCATGGTGCTGAACTAGACAAAGACCCAAGGTTGGTGGAGATCTTAATTTCTACAAACATCTGCGCTGTGACTGAGAGTCAGTTACAACTCAAAATATGTCTGGGTTTGTCCTGATGCTGCTTTAAAACCCAGGCCACTCCTAACACAGTCTTTTTCAAATTACGGAGTTGGACTCCTGTAATAGAGGAGTTGGATATTCTTATCCAGTTCATCAAGAAAGGCTTGGGTTACCCTCTTTGTGAGTACTTTACCTCTTGAAACAACCTTGTGTTTATCTCTTCCTGATCATTTTATTTAGGCTATGGACCTAGCTGTGGGCTCATACTAAATCTAGTGGTAGATTTTTCTAAGTGTTTGGTTTTTTATTTCATCTTTCCAATTATTTCTCAAATATCCACTTTGCACTGATTTCTCTGTCACTTCTTATTAGCCTTCATCATGTAGTCAAGCCCAAGTCACATAGATCCACTTCTCATCCCAGAACTGGTCATCTGGTTCCTACCAGATAGCATCAGCCTCTGAGATGAGGGAGAGTTAATAGAAAAAGAAATCTTATCTTCAAGACAAGAGCAAGGAGTAGATAAAGGATTCTGAGGCTCTCTTGTATACTGTGCCCTGAGGGGTTTTCTAGAAAGTGACCTCTTGCAAAACACTTTTTAAAAAAATTATCAAAGAGCAAAAGTTCTAGGGAATCCAGTTGAATGAGGATGCTCTGCCTTTCTGATCCTAGCAGTCATCTTTTGGAAATAAAAAATGTATATATATACTTGCTTGCTTTAGCAGAAAACCCAGTATTGATCTCTCTTTTAGAGAGAAGGAATGCTGCTCCCCACCAAATGAGTGTCTTTTTTTCAAGAACAAGACAAAGCCAAGAATGCCTAGGTTTTCCCCCTTCCAAACTGCTGTTTCTTTTGGCTACTGTATTTACTGGGGTAATCAAAGAGACAAACAGATTCCAAATCGCCTCCACATATTCCACAAAATTGAGATGAGTACCCAGCTGTGGTAGAAAAATTCAGAACAAGCTATTTCAGACAATGGTCCTGTGATTGTGTTGAAATGATTTATTTGTTTATCTGACCCAGCACGCACGCACACACACACACACACACACACACACACACACACACACACATACTTTTCCCTAGAAGAAATGAGAAGATTGTGTTGTGTTTAAACTGTCTTGAACTCCCTGTTCCTTACCCCTCTATGGCCAACCAACCACTAAGTCATGTTTATTGTACCATCTGCAAAGCTCTTAAATAATGCAGTGGCCATTCTGAGAGTCCAGACTCTGAATGTAGACTTCCTGGGTCTGACTCTACTACTTGCAGACTGGGCCACCTTAGGCTAATTGCTTAGCCTAAACATCATCATCTGTGAAATGGTAGAAGTATTAGAACCTAATTCATAAATTGTTGATTAAATATATATGGTGCACTAGAACAGTGCCTGGCACATAACAAGTGCACCTAAGTGTTGTCACTGCTTTTATTATTGATTTTCCTCACTTATTTCTTGTCTTACTCTTTGTAGTCCCAGTTTGAGCCAACACTGTCTTCCACCTGGACACCTGCAATAGCTTCCTAATGATTTTCCCTACAACTGTCTCCATTCTCATTTCCATTCAGTCCTTTCTCTCATTGTGCAGCCAGAATGAACACTGAAAACACAACAAAACAAAAACTCTGGCGATTGTGTGTGTGTCTGAGACTGTGGAGATGATGAGAGCTATGGGGAAATAGGTGTGGGAACTGAGAAAATCCAAGAAGGGCATTGGGTTGTATCCCACTGAGTATATGGGGTTTTGTCCAAGACTGTGGGAAGCACTGGGGAACCCAGTTCACAGCTGGCTTACCCAACACTCCCACCCTTGAATCTGGGACCTCATCATGTAAGTAGGAGAGCAGCACAGTTCTCCCAGAGCTCCTGGTCATATCTACCACAGACAGAAGCATCCCTGTATCCTGGAAAATGTGCGATATCCCATTTGGCCACTGGGTTATGATAAGAGGTTTCATTGGCCAGTCTATCAGCTAGGGTTTGCTGTGTAACAATCTACCCCACAACTTGGTGACTTGAAACAACATCCATTTATTATCCTATCTCACGTGGTGGTGGGTTCATTGAGGATTGAATGATTCAGGCTGGTTTCAGCGGGTCTCTGCTGGGTTTGTTGATGTTTCTGCAGGTCAGCTGGGATTCTACTCTGTGTTGAATTTGGATACATCATCTTAGTTGGGAAAGCCCTGCTTCATGATGCATCACTGCTCTTCTTCCTGGACCAGCATCTAGCCTGAATTTTTCCTTTTCAGTAGTGATGGGACAAGTGCAAGAGGCTCAGTGGCAACGTGTGAAGCCTGTTAAGGCTTCGGCTCAGAACCAGCACATCATCGATTCTGCTTCATTCAGTTGCCGGAACCAAGTCACATGGCCACATCAGGGGAAGGAAACAGTGCTCCACCCATTGTGTTTGCAGACTTCCTGGCTTTGGGAAATTTGCAGCTATGAAATATCTGAACTGTTACCCAAGGCACGATTACTCTCCTGGGTTTATGAAGGCTCACATTGGCAAATACTGTATCTCCGTTTGAAGACAGAGGTCTCAAACACAAATACTTGCAGAAGTCAGGAAGCTAATAAAACAAGTGAGTTGAGTTGGGTGGGAACCATAATTAAATGGAAAGATTATGCCGTAGCTAGAGAAGGAGGATAACTGTTGTGAATGCAGGTCCACTGTTAATATTAACAGCCAGCATAGCGCAATTGCTGTTCTGACATTTACATGTGGCGGCCACTGTTCTGAAAGCACTGCTTACATGAATTCATTTCACCCTTACAATAAGCATTTGGGGTAGATATTATTATTATTCTTCCCTTTTTACAGATGAGAAAACTGAGGCATAGAGAGGTTTGGTACTTTTCCCCTAATCACAGAGCTGAAATTCTAAACCAAAGAATCTGGCTCCAGCGTTCATGCTCTTAACCATGACACTATATCACCAAATCTTTTCTTTTTTGGGAAAAAGCCACAAATGTAGACTTTCATTTAGGAGCATTTAAGTTTTACATTTTTAATTAAAATAAATAAAAATTATTGTGCAGGCCAAGGAAAATCCATTTGTGGGCCAAATTTGACTGTGGATCCCTGATTTAAGACCATCATCTAACCAAGAGGGTTGATCTGATTAGGAGAATCTTACCAGCCCGAATTCAGGAAAGCTGCTCAGCTCCTCCAGGCCTCCTACCCTTCTGGAAAAGTACTGAACTCAATTGAAGCTTCAAAAATCAATCCTCAAGATTTCGGCAGTGTCTTCGCAAAACTCTGGCCGATTATCCTGCCCTGACATTGGCCCAGAGTATCAGGTAGGCACAGCCTGACATTGGCCAGTCCTTCAGAGGGTATTGGAAATTAGAACCGGAGCGCAGGATGGAGACTGGCCTTGGTTTGAATATCAGGTGTGGGGCCAGCTGTGGGCTTTTTCACTTTGGATGGTTCACTTTCTTGCAGAAAGCTGGGCAGGTGAGAGACGTCTCAGGTGTCAAGCAGGTGTGGTTTGACACTGTTGTGGAGAATTGAAGGAGTTAAAGGAAGAAAAACCCCTAGGAAGGCAAGGGGATGTGAAGACTAGTGATGAAAAATTTACCACAAAATGCTCAGAGCAGAGCAATGCATGGGATGTGCCAAAGAGAAAGTTTGAAAACTCAGAGGGAGAAACATTGATTCACAGAGAACTTTTTTCGCCCTCTTTCTTCTAGAGCTTTTCCTTGACTTGCCCAAAGTCACAAGGCAAGTCCTTGTGGGACAAGGCCCGCCTCTCTTGAGCCTCTGTCAGGCTGGGTGTATGTGTGCTAGTCAGAGAAGGGGAAGGATTTTTCCATGCATTCCTTGCAAATCTGAAAAGTGTCCCTTCATCCCCAGTCCTTCTGTTGGTCTCAACTTTCACTCTCATGTTATAAAATCTAGCCTACTTCTTGTTGTGTTTTCAGCCGTGATAAGAGACAAATTCCTTTTTTATTGAATACAACATTTTCCTCCATGATCAACCCCACCTCTTCCTCTGTCAATTTGAAAGAAAAGACTTATGATTTTTTTTTTCCTCTGAAAAATTCCCCACCCTCCAACTTTTTGGCAGAAACAGATGCTGGGATTTCTGAAGGTGGGAAAATAAGTGGTTACATCCTCGAGTTATGTTTTTTTAGCACTTTATGTAACAAATCCTGGCAATATTTACCCATTTGTATTATCTAGAGGGTTGTTATTTGCTGTGCCTGCTGTTTTCTGAACAGCACATAGGAAAAAAAAAGAAAAAGAAATAGCAGATCCCTTCCTCAATGTCCGAGAATGCTGGGAATGTGGTTGACAACATTCTGGGTGGAGGGGCCACACACATTCTGTCTGAGGCACTGGCTGTTGCTTTCCTGGCAACAGGGCACATTATGGGGCTTGTAAAAAACCTTCATGTACATTACAATATTGTTTCCTTATTATAAATGTAACATATGTTCATTGTAAAAATATCTTAGAAAATGCAAAAGAAAGAGAATAACCATCTGTATTTCTTTCCATCAGTGATAACCTTAACAGTGTGATGTATGTTCTCCCTTGCACCCATTCAGAATCACCCTGAAAGTAAATATTAATACGAAAATGTATGTTTCACTTGAAGGGCATCCCACAGTATTAAAGACTTGAAATGCCTGCATGATGTTCCAATGCACTGATGTTCAGTAACATTTTAATCTATTCCCTTATGGTTAGATGTGGAGGCTATTTGCAACTTTTTACGTCTATAAATGCTACCTGGATGCACATTCTTGCTCATCAGTCTTTGTGTCTCCTTAGACTATTTCTATGAGTCAAATTGTCGAGTCAAAGGGAATGGTATATTTAAGGCTCTTGATAATTTTGCCACATAATTAGGAATCGGAGCAAGCGTACGTTGTAGAGCCTTTTAAGACCAGGTTGGTGTAAGATTGTAGTTGGGGCTTGCCTTTGTCCTTGGGAAAAATACAAAACAGGTCAGGGAATGGAGAGTCCCTGGGGTGGAGTCTATATTTGAAATAGGACAGTCAGGGATGGTGTCTCTAAGGTGATAGATACCTGAATGAGGTGAGAAAGAACCACATTTAGGATAATACAAAAGGTGAAGTATCACAAGAATGGAAAAACAAGCACCACATGTACTTACCATCAAACTGGTATCAACTGATCAACACTTATGTGCACATATAGTAATAACATTCATCGGGTGTCAGGCAGGTCGGGGGGAGGAGGGGATGGGTATATTCACACCTAATGGGCATAGTGCACACCGTCTGGGGGATGGACGCGCTTGAAGCTCTGACTCGGGTGGGGCAAAGGCAATATATGTAACTTAAGCATTTGTACCCCCATAATATGCTGAAATAAAAAAAACTTAAAAGATATTTTTAAAAAGAACCATATTCAGGGGAAGACATTCTCAGCAAAGATGCAGCAGATACCAAGTCTCTTAGGCAGGAAAAGGTTTGACTTAGTGAAGAATAGTAAGAAGGATGGTCTGGCTGTTGGCTTTGAGCCTCCTGACAATCAGAGCAAGAAGGAGAACTTGAACTTCAGGTGCTTCCTCCTACACAGACACAGCCATCAGTGCTTTCTGAAATTCTTACCTTCAACGGACCTGCCAGGATGCTGGGAAATACATTCCGGTGACTAATTCAACCCATTGATACCTGCCGCTCTTCCTCATAGAATCTCAGCAGGCTTCCCGGTCATGGTGTGTCCTTCAGACAGCTCAGAAGTTCAGAGAAGAAGTGGACTCTGATGGATCCGACTAAGCTGGAAGGAACTGATGACCAGAGTCCTGTTGGGAAAAGTCCCCTAGAAACTCTAATTTTCCATTAATAATTGTTTGTAACTTTACTAATTATTAATGTCCATATGATTATCAGTCATACAAAGAAGGATAGCTCACACGTACTAAGAGATGATCTCCCAGGCATTGTGCTAAAATCTCTATATGGATCATCTCCTTTAATCATCACAACAATCTTAAGAAGCAAGCGATACTATTATCCTCATTTTTCAGAGCAGGAAAGCAGGGCTGAGAGTGCTTATGTAACTTCCCCAGGACCACAGAGCTGGTAAGTGGTGGAGCTGGGATTTGAACCCACTTCTACCTGACCCTAGGGCTTGAGCTCTTAATCAGCGTGCCATGTTGCCTCTGGGATTGCCTGGGCATTTCGGGTCAGAGTGAGCTCTGTCGGAGCCATACTTTATCTGGTGAAATGCTGATATGCAGCCCTTTGGAGGAGTTTATTCCATTAACTAGGCCCTGAGGAAGGAGGGCCTGAGACTTCACTCTCACACATCCTGGTCCCCATGCTGAGATCTGGCCTAATTATGGCTTTCAGAGCAACCAAGGGGCTCAGTTTGTCAGAGGGGCACGTGTAGCTTCCCTTCTGCAAACCACTGGGTTCTGGTCACGGGCAGAGTGGGAAGCTCAGCTCCCTGCACAGGGTGCCTGGAGGGCTGTTCCCAGACCTACGTGGCTTAAAGCCAGGCTCCTTGGCTTCCCTCAGAACTGCAAGAACAAAGCAAGGACTGCCTTGGAGGGGGCCTTTGGAGGAATCCTTGCAAGGGTAGGGAGGGGGTTCTCCCTGCTCATCCCACGAAGTCCAGTTGAGATATCCCTCTTTCCTGTCTCGAGTGCACCCTCCAACAGACTAACAGCACTCCTTAATTGCATAGAATATTGCTTCGTGGCAAAGGGTGTGAAGTTTTACTCTCCAAACACCCGCTCTTACTTCCCTTGTACAGGCAGTCTCTGTTCTAAAACACTGACCTCTTAGATCATGGAGATTTATAGTAGATACGCATTCACTCTTCATAACTCCATGAAGTGCGTATTGGTTTTATCACCCTTTTACAGAGAACAATGCTGAGGCACAGAGACATTATGCAATTTGCTCAAGGTCACACAGCTGGCAGGCAGGCAGAAGTGCTCAGCTTCCAATATAGACAGGCTGGCTCTGGAGTCCATGCTCTTAACCCTCCTGTAGAAACAGAGGTGGACAGACCAGTGTTTGAGTCCTCGATATGCCACATTCCTGCTACGTGTGTGAGGCACGGCCTTTGATGAGTCTGTGCCTCAGTTTCCTGATCTGTGAACTGCAGGTGCTCTCTGTACAGACTCTGCAGGGGATTAAATGAGATAGTGCATGTGGCAGGCCAGGTAAGAGCACCATTTCACAAAAGGACCTCACTCTCCATGGGTTGACATTCCACTTCTACTTCCATGCAATGCCCCCCTAATTCAAAGCAACGCAGGTGTTTTCCTCCTCCGGGAAAACGGTGAAATTGCACCTTGATCCAAGCGGAAGAAAGGATGCAACCTGATGGAAGGAGAAAGCCTAGAAGTAACAGGTTCTTGCTCACTTTTCTCTTGTTCTTTTCTCTTCGATACTCCTGCATTTCAAGATGTGCTGACTTCCTAGACCCAATCCACCCCCGGATTCCGCTCTGAGTGGGATACTATGATGTAACAAGATGCAAAGAGAAGCCAGCTCCTCTAGAACAAGAATCCATTTTTGGAGCTTCCCTGCAAATGCAAGCGTGCTCCTACCCCTCCCTAAAACTAGCTTATCCAGGTGGGCCCTCCAGAAGAAAAATCAAAGAGGTGTGTTTCCTCCTGCCTGCTCCGTCATCTGGTTTGCCCTATCAGCAAAACGTGGAGTCAGATTACTCAAAGCCTCATTTATTAATTGGGAATCGGAGCCCCTTTAGGACAGAACTGGGCGATTGTTGAGGAGCTAAGCTGCAATGAAAGAATTTAATTTGAAGCAAGAGTCAATTCAATTGAATCCTGAAAATCATTCTGATGTGTTCCCAGGGGATTCTATTTGAAATCAATAAATGTGCCTGTGTTAGTGTCTCTGTCTACATTCTCTCCCCTGCTGGCTCCCAGCCAGGGGAAAATCGTTCAAAGGGACCAGGTTTCATATCAGAGAAATGTGGGTTCTGCCAAATGCATAAACTGAGGCACTTTTCGGCCATGTGATAGCATCTCTCTCTCTCTCTTTTCCCCCCACTTTCCTGGGTCTCCTTTCTTTCTTTGTCAACATTCATTCTGACCCCTCCTTTTCTCTCCTCTTTTATCACAACTCTTCCTTCCCTTGCTCAAAAATGCCTATTAACCCTTCCCTGGACAATCTACAACCTACATGCAAGAGTCTGTCCAGGGACTTCAAGCCAGAGTTCACTGTGAAAATGCCCTTGAGCATTTGTGGTGCCAACCACGTCAGCAGAGGCTAGATGAGTTGGAGGTCAGGTCTGTTGCAGCCAGGCAGGTAGACATGTCCCTGGAGGAGAGAATGTCAGAAAGGGTGACTAGATTCATATTGGGTCATCACATGGTGAGGGCTAGCACTTCTCAAACTCCAGTGTGCAGAAGATTCACCTGGGAAGTCTTGTGAAAATGCAGTGTCTGATTCACTATGTCTTGCATGGGGCACAAGGTTCTGCATTTCAAACAGGCTCCCAGGTGATGCTGAGGCTGGTGGCCTACACACTGACTGCGCTTGGAATATAGTCAGACCGTATGACTGTTACCTAGAACGTAAGTCATGTGCCGCTGGTAGTGCACAAAACAACTTTTGCTGGTACCCGGGTGAAGGCTTTTAAACTTCTAATAACTTCCGTGTTAATTTTGATGAGTAGCAGAAAATTATAACGAAACACCTGTGGTTTTATAGATAATATTGCTTGACATGAGTTTAGGAAAAGCATTTAATTTCCTAACTGAATTGACTTAAATAGAATTAATACGGAATTGGTGGTATGAGGCATGTGGGTGTAAGGTTGCTGTGAATGTGTTGAGTGAGTGAATGAAGGTGGGTGGGCAGAGGGGTGGCCCAGTGCAGAAGAAGAACACAGGCTTTGGAATGAGGTCAAGACTTGGGCTCAACCCCTGATCCTGCCAAACTTATTCTCTTTGAACCTCACTGTTCTCAATGTAAAATGAAGCTGTTCTTGTCTACCTTGCAGAGTTGTTGTGAAGACACAAAAGATAGTTTGTGGAACACACCAGATGCAAGATGAGATAATGGTGATAAGGGTAGTGATTTTACTGTTGCAAAGGGGTTTGCAGGCCCGGACTGAGGAGTACATGCTGATTTTAAAAGATACCAGGCAGACACAGAAGGCTTTGGACAGTGGTTAATTTTGCTATGTGAATTTTACCAAAACTTTTTAAAAAAGGAATAGGAATAACTACCCACTTAATATGGTCGGGCAAGAATGATGAGATAATGCAAGCAGAACCCCAAATGCACCCTATGGCTTAGCAATCATCACTCCATAAATGTTATTTCCCTTCCTCTTCCCAGACTTAATCTTTTCACAGTCTGCAAGGATCGTATCCTTGGGGTCCCTGAGCATAATTGAATTGTCCTTAATTTTTAAAGAACGATGTTAAATGCTTAGGGAAACCAATTGGGATTCTTTTTTTTATTAATAAAGCAGGAAATGTGCAAAAGGTGCCATTTTCCAGCCTGGTCTCTGTCTATACTACAGTTTTTTTTCACTTACTTCTGGGATCTTATTCCAAGTCTGTTTCCAACCTCTGTTGGGGGTTTCCCACTCATGGACAGTGGGTCGTTTTCTTCCTTGGGTTTTTCATTTTCCATTTCTGGGTCAGATCTGTATGAGTGGTATCTTATCACCACCTACCATACAGAAGCCGCCGTTTATAGATCTTGATGTCCACATACAGAGTGACAACAGTAAAGAGTTGCTATTGTTTATTGTGCATTTATGTTGTTTTGAAAACTATGCTGAAAGTTTTTAATGTGTATTTTTAATCCTCACAACAATCTTACGAGGTGGGTTTTATTATTAGCCCCATTTTACAGATGGGAAACTGAAACATTAGTGAGGTTAAGCAACACACCCAGGACTGAAATACAGAATAAATGACCAGATGAACTGAGTTAAGTGAAGGACCACCATGCATTGATTTCTAGCAGGGAGAGGTGTCAGCTCATATTTCCATGAGGGACACAGAGCAGGAAGAGTTAGAGATGGCTCTTAGACAAGGCAGGTGAAGGACACCCAAGGCTGCACCTGTTCTGAGAGACAAGGTCGAGGTAACCATGTTAGATAGCTTCTAAAATACATGTTGAGTATCCCTTTTCTGAAATATTGGGATCAGAGGTATTTTAGGGTTTTTTTTTATTTTGGAATGTTTGCAAATATATAGTGAGATATCTTGGGTATGGGACACAAGTCTAAATACAAAATTGATTTGTTTTATATATACATTATACACATAGACCAAAGGTATTTTAATTTTTCCCTTAGGGATGCTGAATAACTGTATGTTGTGTGACTATATTTTAACTGTGATCCATCACATGAGGTCAGGTATGGAATTTTCCACTTGCGTTGTTATGTCAGTGCTCAACAATTTTTGATATTGGAGCAATTTGGATTTTCGATTTTTGGATTAGGGATGCTCAATCTGTATCTCCCAAAGATCCGTGGCTCCAGGTTTTAAGGACTTGTGTAATTACCTTTTTGGGCTAGCCTGGTAACTTGCTTCTAATAAATATAATACACCAAAATGATGAAATGTGCCTTCTGAGATTAAGTTACAAAGACGCTGATTTCCACCCTCTCTTTCTCTCTCTCTTGCTCTCTCCCTTCCTTGTTCTGATAAAACCTGGCTGCCTTGTTGTAAGCCGCTCCACGGAGAGGTCCACATGACAAGGAGCTAACGATTTCAGCAGTAAGGACCTGTGCCCTGCCCTGCCAACAGCCACACAAGTGAGTCTGGAAGTGAATTGCCCCCCAGTTGAATCTTGAGTTGAAGATGGCAGCTGTGTGAGGGACCCTGAGTCAAATGACCCAACTAAATCACCTCAATTCCTAACCCACAAAAAAGGGGATATGATAAACATTTGTTGGCTTAAGCCACTAAATTTTGGGATAATTTGTTAAAAGAAAATAATCGTCAGTAAGGTAATATTTTCAAATCACAGCCTTTGCCAGACCCTTGCTGTGACACAGTCCCAGACGCCCAGGAGCTCACGGACTAGTAGGATGGAAAGAGAATCCCTTACAGTGGGTAGCTAAAAATGTGTGCAAGGTACGCAGGTGGGGTGGTGGAGGGGATTCAGCATTAATAAAGAGTTACAGGGCCTGAAGTAGGAGTTCATAAAAAGAGGCTGCAAACAATACATTTTTTTGAACCAACGAATAGGCTAGATTGGTAGAAAATGGGAAGAAAGACCAGTGGAGATGCAGAAATGGGATTATCATGATTTGGCAACCAGTCTGCAGGGAGGGAGGGGTGCAGACAAGGAAGGGTTGAGGGTGACTGGTTTTTTTTGTTTGGTTGAACAAGTGGGTGGTTGTGCTGTCAACTAAGATAAAGACCACAGGAAGAGGCCTACAAAGAACAGTGAGCCTTTGGAACAGATTTCAGTCATGTTCCATATTGCTGTTCTTTAGCTCTCTTGGATTACTATTTGATAAGACACACACCCACACACTCATTCACACATAGAGTATTAGTTATTGCTGTGCAGCAAAACTTAGTGATTTTAAACAATGAACATTTATGTTTCTGAAAGTCAGGGTTCTGAGAATGGCTTAGCTGCTCAGGGTCTCTCTGAAGTTGCTGTCAAGATACTGGCCAGGGCTGCTATCATCTGAAGGCTCGACTGGGGCTGGAGGACCCACTTCCAAAATGGCTGTGCATGTGGCTGTCAGCTGTGGGACTCAGTTTCTCCCCACATGAGCTTCTCCATAGAGCTGCTCTACACAGTAACTGATGTCTTCCAGAGCAAAGCCATCCAAGAGTCAGAGAGTAATCAGGAAGCTGCAGGGTTTTGTGTAAGTTAGACTCTAAGTCATATGCTATCACTTCTGCTTTATTTTATCCATTAGAATTGAGAGACATCAAAAGATTTGTGGATATATACTAAAACCAGCACACACACCCATACACATGTATGGGTGTGTGTATACATATATATGTGTACATATGTGTGTGTGTGTTTATGCCAGTGCCCAGCTCATGGTAGGTACTCAATAAGTATTTATGAATGAAATAATAACACTGTGTACAGAAGTTTTATGCTATTTCATTTAATATATTACACACATGCTTCCATGGTCTTAAGACATAAATAGATTATAGATTTTTTGCAGTCAGGCTGGCTTGAGTTTGAATCCCAGATCCATCTGTGCAAACTTGGGCAAGTCATTTAACCATTCCAAAGCTCAGTTTAATCATCTGTAAAATGAGGATAATAGCACTCATATATCCCAGAATTGTTATAAGAACTAAATAATCTAATATATGCACAGGACTTAGTCCACTGCCTGGAACATGGTAATTATTATTTAAATGTCATTTATTGTTAGTACCTTGCCTTCCTGAAAGGAGTGGCCTTTCAGTGCTTTCCCCGTATTTTCAACTGCTGTTTCCCCTTGGCTTGTGGTTGAGGCTTTCAGGATTCAGACGTTGGAGGATGAGCTATCACAGAGGCCTCCAAGTGTGAAAGGGGCTGTACTTTCTGTTTTAGTAAAAGCACGGGTTAGCTGCCTGTTTTGTATTTTCTGTAGAAGTCCGGAAAGCACGGAGCCCGATGCCAGCCAGGCTGACTGTAGACATGATTAATTGGCTGTCTATTCCATGAATTGACACTTCTTCCCATAGACACCTGATTACAATGACTAATTAGACAAAAATTCTTCCCAATGGCTGTTTGAATTACGGCTCTAACGTAATAAACCTTATTCAACGTGGTCGTGATTTTTCCCCCCCATTCTTTCTCTTCCCAGGAATCGATGAGTTGTTTAAATGCCTTTACTAGAGAGGAAATGAACCAAAAATGGGTTTTGCTCCTTTATGGAAGTGATTTTTAAAAATTTTTACCTTTAAAAATGACCCTCTCTTTCATCTACCCAAGGAGTTGGGATTTTTAGGAAAATGCAGTTGGACTTGTTTTCATGATTAGGTGAGGACAGTTAATGGTCTCGCCAGCAATTATAGATGGATTTCACCGTAAATAAAAGGAACTTGCTTTCACAAATCTCACTGTGTGTATTCTGGGTGCCATACGTCACAGACGAGGGGCAATTTGTTTTCTGTTCTTGCCTCGTGCCACAGCTAGTGCTCGGGTTTCCTCTGCTCTTTCGTGACATTCGAAGTGCATCTGGAATGCTAAGATCCTCTCAGAAGATAATTATTTTGAGGCATCACAGGAATAATAGGACAGCGAGAAAACGGAATACGATGTTCTGGGACGTTATAACCCCCATGGCATCAGACTGTAGAAACTTTTCTTTTATATTCATCAAAGTAATCTTTGTTCCAGGCCCATCCTCTTAAGGGAGAAACTCGCTCTATTGTGTTTGAGTAACAATGCAGATGAAAAGTGCCATATACGTTGCAGATGGCATTGCTAATTGAGGTGGAACGGCAGAACAAGCCATTCCAAGGCTGGCACCCAGTATAATGGCCTCTTGTTCTTTTCAATCTCTCGTACCCTTGGCAATGAGGAGCCCACGTGACTCAAGGTGGACCGTTTAGGCAGGAAAATGGGTGGGGAAAATGTTGGGCATGTAGTGTCCTCCTGAGCTGAGATCAACATTCTGGACCAAAGATCTCCTAAGTAACCCAATGACAGTAACTTCTTCAGATTTCCCTCCTGCCAATTCTGTTCCACTCCCAACATAATTCTTAGCATAACCGTGTCCATGATGGGAGACAGGGTGTATGAGGAGATGCAAGAAGACGCAACACAAGAGAGAACGTGCAGCTGTAAATTTAGGTTGTTTCCATGCATTGATTCACTATAGATTTAACACTGTGTGGGTAGAAAAACTCCACCACCATCCTCTGAGGATCCTGACTACATATGAGAATGAAATTGACGTAAGGTAACAGGGAAGAAGCATGATGCAAGTTTTATGTGGCACCAGAGCCCTCGTAAAGAAATGAAGACCCGAGTAAGCAGCTAGAGTCAGTTACTTATATCCTGGATTGGACAAAGAATAGTTCATTGTGATGAGGGGAAGCTGAAAAAGTGAGGTATTCTAACAAAGTCTGTGTAGTATTTCTCTTGGTCTCAACTTTCTTATCCTTGACAGATTTCCATTCTTCACAAGTATGTAAGTTTTTTATTAGTTTTCAAGTGTTAGGATCAAGTCATAGAAAAACACATGAATGTCTCAATTATGGCCTAAGTAGAAAATATAAAAACACTATCAAAACTGACTAATTAAAAGAGAAACTATAGTTAACAGAAGTTGAAAAGTGTCAGGGAGGGTAATAAGATGAGGATGTTACAAAATGTTGAATTATAAAAACAATGTAATTAGTAAAAACAGAAAAGTGAGATTTAGTTGTGTTATTTATAATTATAATGGTAACCAAGAAAGGAATGAAAAAATAAAGGCGTAACTATTGGGAGAAGAGGCAGAAGGAAGAATGTGTCTGGAGGTGGGGGTAGAAATGAACTGAATTCCCATCCATCATAGCAGGAAATCAACAGATAATTCCTGAAGTAGAAAAATCTAGAAGTCACATATTATTGAGCCATATGGAGGTAACATAAAAACTTTAAATGCAAATAGTTAAAAGTGGTTCCCGAGGGATATGAATAGGTTGGGGGTGGGTGGGTAGGTATAGGACAGGGAAGTGTTACATTTCAATATTGAAAAGGAAACATTGTTTATGAATAGTCTCTAATAGCATGGAAAAATATTTCTAATTTAAGTGGGAAGGCTGGTAACAAATTGTATACACAGAGATTTCACAAGTATGTAAAAACGAAAAAGAAAACAAACAAAAAGCTATGCATAGGAAAAGGCCTAAAGGAAACATGCCAAATTATCTACAGCTCTCTGGGTGGTGGGAAACAGGATCATTTTATTTTTGTCACAACTTTCTTCGTTTCCGTATTTCCCAATTTTCTATAGCAAACATGCACAACTTTTACAATGCCAAAATAAATTGTACATCAAAAGACTTGAATGGAAGCCCTTTGGTGCAGTTTGCTATACACTCCGTGTTGGACGGTTATCAAAAAGGGAAGTTTGGCTGGGCCTCAGAGGTCGTGGGATTTTGCTTTCACTCTGGTAATAACCGGCTGCATCCCACAGGCAGGTCTTCAGTCTCTCGTGTTCTCCTGCAAAGAGAAGGCTGGAATTAGATGATGCCCAGACTTCCTTCTTTTTCTTGCACCTTAGGATTAATTCTAGGGCAATTCACTTTGCACTGGGAATAACTCCTTATTCTTTAATTTTTAATTCATTTAGTTTTTAGCAGCTTTATTGAGGCATAATTAATATACAAAAACCCTGAACATATTTAATGTGTGCAATTTGATGAGTTTGGACACATATGCACACACCTGTGAAATTGTCACCATGTCAAGGTAATAGACAATACATCACGTCTCCTTCAAAAATTTCCCCGTGTCTTTTCTTTTTTTAATCTTTGTGGTAAGAATACTCATATGTGGAATCTATAATAGTCACACGTATAAAAGCAGAGAGCAGAATGGTGGTCACTGGGAGCTGGGAGGAAGGGAAGTGGGTAGATGTTGTTTAATTGGTATAAAGTGTCAGCTATGTAAGATGAGTAAGTTGTAGACAACTGCCGTACAACCTGGTACCTGCAGATAATAATACTGTATTGTGCACTTAACAGTTTGTTAAGGGGGTTGGTCTTATGTTAAATGTTCTTACCACAACTCCTTATTCTTGGTCACTGTGGTCCACAGCAGCAACCCAGCCCTGCTTTGTTTCCCGTATATGCACCCTTGTCAGATACGACCTGCCGTTGGAGTCACTGATGTGATGGAGAGAAAATGGATTCTGGAGTCAGGAAGACCTGGGCACTTATTAGTTGTGTGCCCTGGGGCAAATCACCTTTAGCACAACACCTTTGTAAAGAAGAAATTACTCTGAACTTCCTTCTCCTTGGCTTTACGGGTGTGTGTGTGTGTGATAATAATAATTTCTACTTCCTAGAGTTATTGCGAGAAGGAGAGAGATTGCATGTTAAGATACATAACATAATGTGTGGAATGTGACAGGTGCCTGTAAATGGAAGTTGTCCCTGCGGTAGCCAACCTTTACTCTGTTTAAAAAGCCTAGCATTGAGCTACATGCTTCACATACATTATCTCATTTCACTTGAGTATAGTTCTTCCAATCAGGGAGGTATCCCTGTCAAGTTTGGGATGCAACATAGAGTTGTGGGTAAGAACATAAACTCTGGGGACGGTCAGCCAGCCACTATCTAGCTGTGGAGCTGGGCAAGTTATGTCACCTCTAAAAGCATCTTTTTCCTCATTTGTAAAATAAGGATGTTAATAGGACACCCACCTCAAAGATGGTTGTGAGGATTAAATATATTATTGCATGTGGACTGCATGGAGTAATGCCTGGTACATAATAAAGTTAGCTATTGTTCTTCTTTTACAGATGAAGTCAAATTGAAATTGAAAGTAGTTGGATAGCTTTCCTAGGGAGGAAGGTCACACATCTAGGAATGAAGACGTGAACCCAGGCAATTAGATGCCAGCACTCGATTTATTGATCATCCCACTCTTCACCTTCTCCCTGGTCAACTATTTAGCATGAGTGAATATTGGTTAAAATGCCCAAGATGAACTGTATGCCCACTAAATATTACATCTGTAGGTCAGAGAAAATAAAATCTGATAAATGCTGTTATTAGAACAACAAAAACAACCAAGATAGCTTCAAACGCCCGATTTTGTGGCCAAGCTGATGATGACGGGTGGTGTTTGGAAAGGACTTGTCACAGGGCCAGCAGAGCAATTGGCCAGCCAGAGTCCGGATGGCTTGTTGGTAGCCTGAGACGTGAGGGAGGCGGGGTCAGTGGCTTTGTATTGCAAACTGTGGAGCAGAGAAGAAACATGATGGCAAAAGTTTGCTGAAACCACAGAGAACCTGTCCAGAGTGATTTATTGCAAGGAGAGTTTCATCATTTCTTCCTGTCAAGGGGATTTTGTTTGTAGATTTCTGTTGACCTCCTTCCCCTGGAAGGAAGCTCAGAGCGTGACCTCTCCCTGTGCTTCGCCAGGTCCCAGTGCGCAAGTGCACCTCCAGGTCAGACTCAAAGTCCTGAGCCCACTCTTAATGAGTGCTGATGTGTTACCTGTGGGCAATAAAAATGGAAACAGTAATTCCTAATATTATAAGCCTATACATTGTTGCAGGCATACTGTACCACCGAATCTAAGACAACATCAATAACTTACACTTTTACTGGGGGCACCATTAAGAAAAAAATAAAAACCCTCCATCCAATAATCTAGGATACACCATCAATTGTAAGCCACATTGCAAATTCAGAGATGATAAAATGTGGAAAATGTGCACCTTACGAGTGATGAAACACACACTGTTGGCTTCTTTATCCCTCCCATCAACTCCGCAAAGCAGATATTAATATACACCCCCTTCAAGAACAGGAAACTGGTTCAGAGATATTCAATAACTTGTTCAAAGTTATATAGTTAGTAAGAGAGAGCCAGTTTAAAAGTAGGCAGCCTGATGCAAACTCACATACTTCCTGCAACCTGCGAGTCACCTGCAACCTGTGCATCACCTGTTCTCCACACACTCAAGGCAGGAGGCTTGACGTTGCCTTCTTGCCCCTTCTCCCCCAGCTCTCCTCTGAGCTTCTGTCTTCAAACATGACAGCTTTTCTGTGTCTGACTCCCTAGCTGCCTTCATAGGCCAGCAGAGCCCCAGGGGTCAGAATCTCCTCCCTGGATCTTCTCCGTACCAGGATTATATGGTTGCAAACAACAGAAACCAACAATAGCCTGCCTAAGCAGAAGGGGAGCTTGTTGAGGGAAGGAGCAGCTTGCAGAGTGGACAGGACAGTGGGACCCAAGGCAACACCGGGAGTCCAGATGCCAGGAAGCCTTCTTGAAGGTATCTTTAGCTACCCTTTCTGATCAATTTTCCTAATTTTTATGTCACAAAGTTCATATTTCAGGACAGGCAGCCCAGTTGGGGAGGCTCATTGGTAGTCCGCCAATACCATGCCCAGCGGGGAGCTCTTCAAGAAGAAATTTAGGCAGAGAGTGCAGGCTTTGGGGTTAGATTTCCTTCTCTCACAGCCTGGCTCTGCCTACTATCTGGCTGACTCTGGGCAAGTGGCTTGATCCTTCTGTCCTTCAGTCCCTTCATCTGTAAAATAGACATCACAATAGCCCTACCTCACAGGGCTGTTGGACCAACGCATGAGACGATGCATTGCACCGTGTATGCAGTGAGTGTTTAATCCATCTTGGCTACCGTTTGTCCCTTCATGTAGCAAACTTTGAAGTCTGTGACGTCTCAGAAACTTTCTGATACTTAGAACTTCGTGAATCTTTTCTTTTTCCAGAAGTGCCTGGAGTCCCCAAAATCAGAATGCCTCACATTTGGTTTTCTTGAGCTCCTTCTTTGAAGCAAAAAACCCTCAAGTGCTCAAATTGTTTGTCTAAAATACCTAATATCTGACGTTGGTATAAAAATGGATAATTATAAAAGCCAACTCACAAATGCCTTATTTTATTTGATCTACTATTTGCATACTCTGTGCCCAGCACTGTGGTAGTATCTATGACTTGCATGCAAGGTGATAAGGTCTGTATCATTTATGAGTTTATCAGTTAAGAGATCAGGTTTTCCAACCTCAGCACTATGGACATTTTTTTTCGATTATTTGTTGTGTGGGGCTGCCCGGAGCATTGTAGGATGTGTCAGAACATCTCTGGCCTCTACTTCTAGGTGCCAGTACCAAATATTTGTCCTCATGGTTATGAAAACCAAAGGTGCCTCCACACATTTCTAAATGTCCCCTGGGGGCCAATGTTGCCCCCAGTTGACAACCACTATGCCATATCAATGTGCTAGGAAACTGGCTCTCTGTTTGGTTCATCCTTGAATTCTCAGGGTCTGGAAGAGTACCTGTCACACAGAAGGTGCTTAATATTTGCAAAATGACCAGATACACCTGGATCATGGCAATCTTTGCTGAAACCAAAATAACAACTGGCCAGGCATGGTGGCGCGCACCTGTAACCCTAACACTCTGGGAGGCTGAGGTGGGAGGATCGCTTAATGCCAGGAGTTTGAGACCATCGTGAGCAAGAGCAAGACCCCATTTCTATAAAAAAAAAAAATGGAAAAATTAGCCAGACATAGTGGCATGCACCTGTAGTTCCAGCTACTCAGAAGGCTGAGGCAAAAGAATTGCTGTAGCCCAGGAGTTTGAGGTTGCTGTGAGCTATGATGACACCACTGCACTCTAGCCCAGGCAACAGAGGGAGATGCTGTCTCAAAAAAACAAAACAAACAAACAAACAAAAAAGCAAAACAACAACAAACCCCCCCGCTTCTAGGATCCTATTGCCTCCTAAATCAAGTCTGAATTCCTTAGCGACGCTCCAAGCCCTGCACAGTGTGGGTCCAAGTGTACCTTCTCAGTCTTATGTTCCCATTTGGATTCAGGTGGTCCCCATGGACTCATTTCACTGCATTTATTTTTGCAAAACAAACTCAACTGCTTGGCGAGAAAGCACTCCATCCAGCTGCATTTATCCTGCCCTGAGAGACCCTTCAGAAGAACTCTCAAATATTTTAGCCGTCAAAGTGACACTATGAAGTAAACCCTACATGAATAAGAGATGATAACGCTTTATCGCACAAGAATAAAGCTGACTCTTTTCCTTGCCTGACACAGATTTGAAATGGCACAGCTGAGGCTGTGATTGGGAAGAGCCCAACTTCAAGGGAGCCTCCTGCCTTTTATGTTTTTCCCTCTCTGCCATCCTGGGTTGGGACTATGTGTTTGGGGGCACAGGGGGTTACTCAGGATCTGATTTAATCCTTCATATCCATTCACAACATGCAGTCCCAAGTTTGCAGAAGGAGAACTGGGGATGGTCTCTCGGCTGTGGCTCCTTCCTGGTCCTTCTGGGTTCCACAGAAAGGTTTCCAAGGGCTGCAGTGCAGAGATGTGCACAGAGCTGCCTAAAAAAATAAAATAAAATAAAATAAAATAAAACAAGGCCAAGGAGTTGAATGCATCTGGTTTTTCCAGCGGGGAGGGTTTTTGTTTAAACTTTAGTTTTACACTTGTTTTGATATTTGAATTTGAAGCCAGGCCAGGAAAGAGGAAAATCTGCAATTATAATTGTTTCTTATCCTGTTAAGATGAAGCTTTAAAATGAAATGTTAGGTTAGAAGGCAGGCAAAACAGCAACAGGCTCAGAGGTCAAGAGACCCAGGTTCCAATTCAGGTTTCTCTCTTCGTAGCTGGGCAGCCTTGAGCACCTTATCTCACCTTTCTGAGCTTTGGTTTCCTTGTCTTTAGTAATAATACTAAATGCTTTGGGTTGCTGGAGACACTTATAAGAAATAATGCATGCCCAGTGCTTAGGAACGTACCAAGAACCACACACAAAGGGAAGCTGCTGTTCATGTTTTTGTTTTTGTTATTGCTGGTTTAGTTATTGATGCGTACAACCTACTGTAAAGATAGCAGGGTCTCTGCTGGACAATGGCTTCTTCCAAAGACCCGGTCTTACCCCTGGAACATGCAGAGCAATGTCAAATCTGAAGTTACTGACTCCTTACCTGTTGTTCCTGAAGGGAGGCTGACAAGCTGGGTGGGACAGGGCTGGGGGCAGGAGTGTTATTCGGCAAAGGTGCTGAAAAGTTTCCATTTACAGCTGGGCTAACTATGGATTCATTCTGTGGCCACCCTTTCTGGGCCTCCAGTTCACCATTTCTACAATAAGGAGGCTAGAATTTGAATATCTCTATGCTATGTTCATTCTTTGATTTGCTAATCTGGTGCTGTTCAGTGAAGCTTTCTGCAATGCTGGAAACATTGTATCACCCAACACAGTAGCCATTAACCAGGTGAAGGTATTGAGACTTGAAATGTAGCTAGTGCAACTAAAAGACCAAATTTTTTACTTGATTTAATTTTAATAAACTTAAATTAAAATGCAAATAGCTCATGTGGCTAGTGGTTGTCATATTGGACAGCAGAGCTCCAGGATTCTGGGAATCTATCATGAAGATTCTAAGTGGAACCACAAGCCCCACATTGTGACCAGCTCCATCCATGTATAGATGGCATTAAGAGGATGTGTCAAGAACAACTGTAACACCGGCAGACTGTAATATCTGTGAGGTCAAGGATCACGTCTCTCTCATTACAGATTTCTCTCCAGAGTCTTGGCAGTGTATGGCACATAGCTGGTGATCAATAACATGTCACTGAATGAATGAATGAATGATTTTTCTCTAGAATTCTCTCTATCTTCCTACCAGAGGTCTTTAATTCCTCTAAGAGCAAATAATTCTGGCAGCTTTTGCATTGTGGTGTCTAGAATTCATCTTTTAAATGCAGCTACCCTTGGGAAGGTATTGTAATAAAGCCATTATTAACATCCTACCTGGATGAACCCATCATATTAGTTGAGCACTGAAAGGAAGAGTACAAAGAAGGACATTCTGATCGTAGAGGAGGAAGGGATAGTCTATAATTTAATGAGTCTATGTATTGCATAATTTGTGTGTTTCTTTGTTCCTTGTGTATTTAGGTGTCTCTGAGAATCTCTGGGTACATTTTTGTATGGATGTGTGTGCAATATATAGGTGGGATTTATGCATTGTTAGAGAGTTGAGCTCCATATGACAAAACTAGCAATAAAAGTCACAGTTACAATAATCTCCCATCAATTAATAGCTAATGTGACCCTTGAGCAAGTACTTAACCTTTCGGAATTCTCTAGCTGTGAAATGGGGATAATAATAGGAATTATAGCCAGGGATTTGTGATAATTAAATATTTGTAAAGTAGTTAATACCTGACATATAATAGGTGCTCAACAAATGCTTGCTAAACAACCTAATAGAATTGTGATTATATATTGTACATGTCTCCATATTGTATACGTCTTGTAATTATATTATATTATAATATATTATATTATAATTATATTATATTATATTATAATTATATTATAACCCAATTATATTAAATGCATTACATGTGTTCTGTTCTTTAATTCTCCTAACAATATTGCCAGTTACATAGTATATTATCCTCATTTTATAGATATGGGAATGACTTCAAAGTAGCTAATGCCTTACTTAAGTGAGTTCAGCCAACCAGACCAGCAAATCAGCCAGTGTTGAAGAATAATAGTAATGATCACATGGTGATCTAATAGGAAAAGATAATTGCAAATGAGCACAGATTGAACTTCAAATCTACAGCCTTTCCCTAATACTGCTAAGGCCCCTGGAGCCAAAAAAGCCCAGAGTAGCCAGACATCTGCATAACGGCTTGCCATCCTTTCCTCTCTTAGCAGTTAATTCAGCTAGCTGAATCTGGCTGCAGGCTGAGAGCCAGTTAGAGCCCTCTGAAAAAAAGGTTCTAGGTGGGTAAGTGGGGAATATCTGTTTTCTTCTTTTTTTCATGCAAAACCCAGACTGTATGAGTTATGAAGTTTATCAGGGGTGCCAAGGAAGTTGCTCAAGACCTATTTGAAATGTCAAGGGCTGGGATAGAACATCTCAAGTCAGAGAATAAGGAAATAGCAATAGCTGCCTCTGCAGATGAGCATCCCTTACCCACTCCCGCATCCTGCGTCCCATCCTAGCAGAGTTGTGTTTAGAGAAGGGACACAATTGGGTGGGAGTGGGGGACACTTGAGACATTATTGTCATCTTGGAGCTATAAAATCTTTGTGAAATCTTCTCCCTCTGGATCAAACTTGGCCTGCAAGTTGTTCAACTCCTGTGTCATCACGGTTGTGGGAGATCTCACCCAGCCAATACAACCCAAGATGCTGTCAGTCAAACTGTGGCCCTGGACCGTAACTGTCAGTAGCAGGTGTCCAGGCAGGATTTCCTGATTGATGAGTCATTTCAGGGTCCCAGAATCTTCTTGCTCTGTTTGCTTAAGAGTCAGTTTGTTTAGGTTCAAATCCCATCTCAGAAGCCTTAATAAAGTTATTTTACTTTCTTTCTCCTTTCTAAAATGGGGGTGATAATGTTGATATTGACGTGACAATCAAAGAAGACACACTATGGAAAACATGTAAGACAGTGCCTAGCACAAAATAAGTGTTCAATAAATGCTAGTTCTCCTTATTATCATTACATTTACACCAAACACTGTTTCGGAAATGCAATACTGTGATCAGTCTCACGACTAGGAGTCAGATGCAATGTCAGATGCATTTTATCTCCTGTGTTCCTTAAGTGGCAGAACCCCTGGTGACTGAGTGGGAGTTCACAAGTGTGGCACTTGGCTCTGAATCAGAATTGATCCTCTTTTGTTCTACGAATTTCTGACTTCATAGTGTCTTCCTTGTTCTGGACTGAGCCAGGTAGCTGGCTCTGGGAGTTTCTGTAGTTCAAGAGTTGGTGAAGAGTTACCCCCAGGATCCCAGCCCAGTTTCAATCATCTATTACGTCACTTTCTATTGTCCACACTGAAGAAAAAAGGGGAAACAGCAGAAGCTATAGATTTAGGCTAAATGCTATAGATGGGGCCAAATCCTGGCTCTACCACTCACTAGCTGTGTGATATTAGTTAAGGAATTTCATCTCTGTGAATCACAGGGCTTTTATAACCTTTGAAGAGGAACAGTATTTACCCATCTACTAGGGTTGCATTATCAGCTAATGTTCTTTGGTTACAAGCAACAGACTGACTCCAAATTGCTTAAGCAAAAGGAATTAATTAGAAAAATAAAGAGTAGCTTCTAGGACGGTGGGGAGCAGAGAGTACAAACTATCTAGGCATCTCCAAAAGACCTTGGTAACATAAACCTCTTGATAGTTATATTAGTCAGGGTTCTCCAGAGAAATAAAACTGATAGGATATATTTATATTTATATATATTATAGAAATTGGTTCATGACATTCTGATGACTGAGAAGTCCCATGATCTGCTGTCTGCAAGCTGGAGACCCAGAGAACCGGTGATATAGTTCTCATCTGAAACCATAAGACCAGGAGAGCTGATGATGTAAGTTACAGTATAAATGCAGGAAGAGACAGATGCCCCAGTCCAAAAACAGTAAAGCAAAGAGAGAAAATTCTCTCTCGTCCTTTTCTTTTTTTTCCTATTTAGGCCCACCCACAGTAGGGAGGGCAATCTGCCTCACTCAGTCTATCCATTCAGTTATTGCTCTTATCTGGAAACACCTTCATAGACACACCAAGAATAATGTTTGATTAAATATCTGGGCACCCTGGGTACAGTCAAGTTGACACATAAAACTATCACAGTGGTCTCACTTAGGTGCCAACATTAGCATAAACAAAGCTCAGTGGCTTCCACTGTCCTTGTATCCCTTCACTCAAGAGTCAAAGTCCCAGAAAAGAGAATAAATGTCTGATATTAGGTCATGTCCCTGTCCCTGATGTGTTGGGGTAGTGACAAAAGTGACCTGGTTGCAATACCCAGCACATACTAAGTGTTCTATATACAGGTAGCTGTTGCCATTATTTTTGTTTCTTTTCTCTCTGTGCCTTATTTTCAGTAACTCAGTGAATCATCTCAGAATGTCTTTGCAACCCAGTGATCCTGAAAACAACCTCCTCGACACCCACCAGCCAAATTTGCTTCTTCCCCAGCAGCAATATATACAATTAAGGTGTTAAATAATATGATAACGGTTATTTCAGTTCTTGCCGTAGTGTTAACCGATTTTCAAAAGCCTTGTCTCCAGGAAACACCAGGTATGATCACCCTGTGAAAGGAACACTCCAGGTTACTCTTCCTAATACACCAAGCCAGAGTTCTACCAGCTCCCCTCCCTGCCCAGTGCTCTAGAGGTGTGAGCAGGTCCCCACCAGGGAGGAAGGGGGCCTGGGGGCGGAATCTGGCATGGGTGGGACCTGATGGAGGTGGAGCCTGTGCCTCTGGCTTAGTAGATCAGCAAGCTCATAAAAAGGCATAGCTCTTGCCTTTCTCTGGGCCTCAAGGTTCTACTTCAATACTTATATCAACTAAAAATGTTTCATCATAATTATAACAAAATCATGTTCGTATATTAGCTTTGCATGGATAACAGAAAAGATTCTGCTTTTGAAGTTTGTACAAGAGGAATGCACCTGCCCCTTCTGCACCCCTAAATCCACTTCTGTCCTCTTCCCCCTACTCTCAGTCCCAAATGGGGCACGGAGCAGGTGTCCCTCACTATCACCCCTACTAGCCCTTGCACACCTCTGCAGAATCTTAGGCAGACTGGAGTAGACTGAAAAGGGAAGAAAAAGATCAACTCCTCAATGCCAGCTTTCTATTAAGAGTCTGTTTTCACCCTTGACAATACCAGTGCATTACAAATGCATCATCTCCAGGTGATCCCAACCCACCAGGGTGTTTGGATTTCTCCTATATAAGCTGCATTTTTTCATAAGAGGCAGCCTATTGCACTGAGCTGTGACCAAAATATATGGATTAAAATCCATGTGCTAGGTTACATTGTTGACCCTAATTCTTCACCCCCTTCCCCTCCAGCCACATCATTTACCTTGCAATTTCTCATTTTCTTCCACTAAAGGAGTGCAAAATAATTTCCCCACCCCTCTCATTTTTAGTTCAGCCATGTGACTTTCTTTAGCCAATAGAATGAGCAGAAGTGACGTCATGCCAATTCCAAGACTTGCCTTACATGGCCTTGTGTGTTTCCCTCTGCTGTCTCGCATCCCTTCCATGCAAGAGAATGAAAGCTCTGGACAGCCCACTGGATGAAAGGCATGTAGGGCAGGGCAGAGCCATGCCAGCCAATCTCTAGCCCACCCAGAGATAAGCCACAGACCTTGAGCTACATCAGTGCTCATTCTTGCCTGCTGGGGAGATATTGGAGATGCTTGTTACACAGCAGCATTGAAAATTTATATCCAGTGCAGAATCTCCAGTTATGTTACTTTTCTTCATGTGGCCTTGGTCAAGTCTGTTTTCTTGACTTTTTCATGAAGGGCTGGAACTAGATGGTCTTTGAAGGTACTTCAAGCTCTGAAATTATGTAACTCTCCAGCTCCCCAATAATCCCGGTGGATTGTCCCCTAGTGTCTTCGGGTTGAGCATGTATTACATTGCACTGTAGTGACATATGAGGAGTCTGTCTTGCTCACTGATTGTGAGATCCAGGCCAATCGGCCGTGTCTTGTTCATCTCTGCAGCACAGTGGCCTTCTCAGTGCTGGACCATTGTAAGTTCTCAGTTAATGTTCATAGTAGGAATGACTAACTGGCTGAGGGGACCACCCAGAGGCATATTCAGATAGGCAGCAAGTTCATCTACTCTCCTTCCTCAGAGGCAAACAGATATTTCTAGATTCACTTGACTATGTGCATGCTGACCTTTGCGCAGTGGGTGACTTGGACAATCAGGAATTTTTTTCATTTAATTAAATTATAGCATGTTATTAAATGCATACAATGTGTCAAAGTACCTTTAAATTTTCACTTATCTATTTATCTATCTATCTTGTTAACTATGACAAGTAATACATGCAAATGATAAAAAAACCAGACACAGTAAAAAGATATCCAGTGAAAACTAAGTCCTTCCTGTTCTTAACTGTCAGTCCCCTAGGTCACCTCTCTGTTATAGTTCCTTGGATATCGTCCCACAGATATCTTGTGAATGTGCAAGCCAGTAGGCATCCAGCATCTGATTTCTACCTTCTTTTAAGTATTAATGGTGCATGCTCTCATACTCTTCTTTATTTTGCTTTCCTCACTTACTATTCTCCCAAAATAGTACCATATTTAGTGGACACAGCTCTATCTTGATGTTTTAATGGCTGCATAGTATTCCATTTTATAAATGCATCATGATTTAAGCAACCCCTGTTGTGGGTGTCGATGTTATTTTCTGTCTTCGGACCAAACTCCTCTGAAGGTCCTTTGAAGAACTTGGCCTCATTTAGGGGCCAGCAGGGATGGGCACTTGGCCCAGAGCACAGCTGGGAATGATATCTAGCCCTCCACTTATCAAGCCAGAAACCCTAATGTAGCACTGCAGCTGCCAGCTGTACAGGTGCAGTAAGGAAGCAGCTCCCTGGCCTCATCTCCAGAGAGACTTAAAGAAGCAGTCCTCTGAACCTGCAGCATCTCAGAGCTCAGTAAGTGAGATGACTATTTGCCACCATGAATGACCACAGACACTAACTGCTCCATGAGTTAATTATAAAGCAACTATTGAGTCAGAAGCTGGACAAAAGGCTGGGACTTGAGAATGGACCAGGGAACACAAGGTTGCCAGATTCATGAAATGTTCCACAACCTCAGAGGAGGGAATGCAGAGGGGATGGGATAGAGAGTGATGCTGAGTGTTGGCTTCCTGGACGGGGGGGTGTCACCTGAGAGTTCCTAGAAGGTTAACAGAGGATAGGAAGTGTTAATGATTGCACAAATAGAATTGTGAACGTCTGATGAAAAAATAGAAAAATTTTCTTTAATACCATTTTTTGAACCATTTTAACTTTTCTAAAAAAAAAGCCATTTCCCTATGACTCCTCCTTCTTCCTATGTTCTCATGTCTTTAAATACACCAAACCATGATAATTTTATGAGCAAACCACATTATACATAATACATTTTTATGTTTCAAAGCTTACAAAGTGACTTAAGTTCCATAGAGTGTTAATTTTTTTTTTTTTTTAAGTAGGGTGCGTATATGTCAGTTTTTTCCCCACGTTGCTGCTTCATCGGCTCTCCTTCATCACGGTGGATTCTTTCCCCCCTTGGCTTCAACATTTCGTGAAATTTTATGTCTTTAATCCCAAATTTCTCTTCCAGGATGACGTCTCCTTTTCAAATAAGACCTGGATTCTGATTCCAACGCTGCATGGTGATTTGCAGTGAGTCACTTAATCTCTCTTGCCCTTGGTTTCCTATCTGGAAAGTGGAAACCACACTAATGCTCACTCCACATTGAGGTGGTCACAGGGTATGTTTTAAGGATCTGGCACAGTGCTCTGTGCACAGTAGGCAGACTCCATGTTCTGTTTTTCCTTCCCAACACCCTTCAGAAAATGCTCCTATTCATCTAGGGCCAGTGGTCTCTCTTAGTAACCTGGAGAGAGTAGAAATTGGGTAGTAGGACTTAGGGGAAATAAGGAGGAATCATGAGTTAAGAGAAATGAGTGGAGGTAGATCTCAAGCAAAAGAGGTGGTACCAGGAAAAACAAAATTAATTAGAGAGACCCTCTGCAGGTCTATGGGAGAAGACAGGCCTTTTGGAAGAGGCAGGGCACATCTCTAGGATGACCAACTGTCCTGGTTTGCTTGGGACTGAGAAGGTTCTCAGGCTGTGAGACTTTCAGTGTGAGAACCAGGAAGGTCCCAGACAAACCAGGGCAAGTTGGTCGCCTGATGTTTTAACCTTTTAGAAGTCATGAAGGACCCTCCCCATGCCCATGAACAACTGGATGGACTGATCAGCCTCCTGGCAGAGTAGTCTTCATTTCTCTCTGGAGATATATTGCAAGGGCAGGTGAGAGAACAATGGGCCAAGAAAACACTGGAGGTGAGAGAGACCATAACCACGGAATGACTCAGTGGTTCTATTTGGCCAGTGAGTTCCCATTGTATTGATACATCCAAGATCCACTTGCATTCCCAAAGAAGCTTCAAATTTGATTAAAAAGGATGTTTTCCTCCAACAAAGAAAAAGCTTCCAACAGTGCACTGAAGATGCACTGTTCAGATGGGACCTCTGATGTCCCCAAAGACCCTGGAGTAGCTGTTTTTCTTCAGAGAGAGAAGAACTTGGAGTGAAAACATCCAACAGGATGTGACTTCAGGAGTGTTCTCAGAAGCCTCATGTGGGAGGATTATTAGAGACACAGTTAAATAACTGAGCATTTGTCTTTGAGCATTCATGCAGTCTTTCCTGGTGTTACTCATCCCCCATGCGCTGGGCAGAGGTGCTGAATGGCCCAGTGTTTGGGCCACCAGCAAGCCCCAGGGATGCCTGACACATGCTGAACTGCCTCAGGAGTTGCTCTGTCCTCTTCAAATTGACTCCTCTTTTGAAGTTTGTTTTTGTTTTTCAAAAATATCCAGCCCTTCTGCCTACTTCTTTTCTCAGCAAGAGGTCTTCTACAGTGCCCATGGGAAGTCAGAGATCCAGAAGAGCCACCTTCCACTGGAGAAGGGGGAGAGGGAATGGTTCTCCAGGCAGCTCTTGCACCTTGCGCTGCATTGAGGTCATCAGTGCACGTACGTCACTGAAGCATCCACACAAAGGCAAAACACCCGTCTTATCTCTCTTAAGGGAAGGAAAATAAAACCACAGCCAGGGACATGGGGGGACCATTTTGGTCCTGGAGCCCTTCCAGGGGCAAGCAAAGCCTCTTTCAGGCTCTTCAGGTGATCGGGAAGAGAGGAACCTTGTTTGGGTAAAGTGTGACATGTTATCACCCTAATGGAGTTATTGATACGACTCAAGATCATTCCAGATCGTTAGCGGTTTCATTCTGCCTGCACTGTCCTGTCCATCTCTGGACACTGGTGCTCAAGACACAGCTAGGTCCCCCACTCACCTTCCCTTGGAGGCCTAAACCTCCATGCCCTCAGGAGCCAGGTTGGCAACATATATAACTAAAGTGGAACAGGTGTGAGAGAACACATGGGTTTCTCGGTGTTCATTAATTGACCCACTTTTTAAAAAGATGTGGTCGCAAAGAAATATTTACAGCAATGACAGCCTGATGATAAATGAAGACTGATGCCTGGCTCTAGAGTTTGGGAGACAAAGGGTGTGAGAAGGATAAACAACAAGAACGATGCATGAATGTTGGAGGTCCAAGCTGGATAGCTCAGTGGTGATGCCCACGAAGAATTATTCAGCCCAGGATACAAATATTTACTGAGCAAGTACTAGGTGCCAGAGCCTCTCCTAGGCGCTTCTGTGGATATTTTCTCACACAACTCTCACAATAACTCTATAAGGTAGGAAGAACTGTCCCTATTTTATAGATGAAGACACTGAGATTCAGAAAGATCAAACAACTTACCCAAAGTCACAGATGTGCACTACCTGTGTTTTGAATCTTTTCCTTTTTCTTTGATACCTCAGCTGAAGTTCCTACTTTTGGGTCTTAAAGGTTTTCTAGGCTTCTTGAAGAGTTTACTAATAAAATGCAAAACAACAACAATTTAAAAAATAATGACACCGTAACTTTACTAGGTTATGTTGGCTAAAATTTTTATTTGATATCAAGGACCTTCAGGATAGGGTCTGATAGGTACCCGGACTGGAAAAAGACAGCTATTTTTGTGGCTTCTCAAGGAAGGAAAGGATGAGGCAGGGTAAATAGGCTTAGGATCGGCTCATCTGAATAATTTCAGCGTGCTCTGGGGCACAAGGGCTGTCTGTGATTGTCTGGTAACTGGCCCTGGGACAATTAGGGTGGATGGACTGGCCCCAGGTGTGAGATCCCAATAAAGGGGGTGATTGGGGTGTGGACTTAATCATCAGCTCAAGAAGGGGAACTCATTGGCCTCTAGCCAGACCCTCCAAACTGGGTCAAGGCAGCATGTAAAACACTGTATTGAGTTGCCTCAAGCAAATCATGAACTCTCTGGGCCTCCACTTCATCATCTGTAAAATGGGGATAACAGTGCATATCTCACAGGATTGTGTGAGATTAAAAAGAAAATAAATGTAAAGCAATTAGGTGGTGCCAGGAAGTGCTCCATAAAAATGTGTCATTATTTTAATTAAGAATGTTATTAATAAAGTCACTAAAGTCCTAAAAAAAGACCCTACTTTTTACAACAACATGCATTGGGCACATGCAAAACCCTCTTTTAGCTGACCTGACCCTACCCACAGCCCCTGCTCATGGGGGACACTTCTGATTGGATCAGGGGGTCTGTCTGCAGCTCATCCATTGGCTGGCCAGTGACCTATGACGTCCCCTGACACAAAGGAGGACGGTCAATGAATTTGGTGGCTGTTTGCAGGGCCAATCAGACTGGCTTTCTCTGGGATGTGTTCCGTGAAACAGGAAGAGGATTAGTTAAGCGGGAGGAAGAGGGGAATGGGGTGGAGAGATGGGAGACCCAAAGCCATCAGCAGGGAGAAAGTTATGGAGGAAGAGAGAGAAGAGAGATGGCGTAGGTTGTTGGTAGAACTACCTTGAATCCTGATGGCTTTTCTGGTTCCGCATCCACCCTACATATGCTTTCAATACCACCTGCCTCCTTTTAAAGGTGACCGCAGTTCCTTAAACGAGGGAAACCACATAATTTTTCATCTGTTGGGAATGGAAAGGAACATTCTGCCTCGGCAGGTGCAAAATGGCATGTCACCACCACATAAAACCAGAGAGAGGTCATGTGACTGTCTTTCACCTTCATCCTTAACTTGTTTTGGACCAGCCACACACCCTCCCTGAGCCTCAGTCTCCTTCCTTATCTGTAAAACCACCTGGACAGCCTCTAAGGCTCCGACATCCTCCTGAGCCATAGAGCCTTAGATGCTCTGCCTTTGAGGGGGGCTGAGGTCAGTTTTGAGCAGGATCAGAGACTCAAGTAACACAGAAGAGTGAGGCATCCTGTTTCCTTAGGCTCCGGGCAGGACTAGCTTGGTGCTTGTGTCCCGTACCTCCTGATGCCTGGAGAAGAAATGGAGATGTATTACCAACCAGAGAAATGGAGATAAATATAGTCTTTGTTGGATTAATATCCCCAGGATTACTCATGTCTCCTTCAAAGTGAAGCAGGGATCATGTGCCGCCTGACAACCACCCATCTGGCCCGAGAAGAGCCGCCATATGGATAGTTCTCGCTAATTATAGTTAAATACTGCAGGGAGGGGTTCCAATGTGGAGCCTACTCGGATCAGAAGGCCTCTGGTTTCCTCTTTGCCAGGAGCTAGTGGAAAGGCTCTGTGGTTGCTCTGCTTAGACCTGTCCAGGTGCACTGTCATTTAACCTTTCCAAAACCAACTTTCTCCAGTTCAAAAATGGAGGAATAATACTCGTCCTCCTTTATGTTAAAAAGGGTTAACAGCAATGGCCTCTATGCCAAATGAAGAGCCAATCAAGATCCTGGATCATGGAGGAACCCAAGAAAATAGTCAATAATTTAATAAAACCACACTTGGTTCCTATGATGGACCTCAGTTCCTTGTTTAGTGTGCTGGTATTTATACAGAAGACATAAAGATAGAATTATTTTAATTAATTATTTAATTAATTTGCTGGCCCCAGGCAAAAAGCACTCAGTGAATCATTTCTATCCCAGAAAGGAAGTGGAACAGGTGCAAGAAAACACATGGGTCTCTCAGTGTTCATTAATTGACCCACTTTTTTAAAAGATGAGGCCACAAAGAAATATTTACAGCAATGAAGCATGATGGTAAATGAAAACTGATGCCTGGCTCTAGAGTTTGAGAAACAAAGGGTGTTAGAGGGATAAATCATTAAATGGTGAGTACATGCTCTGTGTCAAGGGGATCCCCTTTAAATAGCCAGCCTGTGGTCACCATTTACAAATGGAAGCTCAATATTACTAGATCAATGGATTTTTCTAGAGATACTCTAAACTGGGATATTTATTTGCAATATTCTGACTTTTCTTGATGCAAATTTTTAATAAATGCTTGAAGATTTATAAGCATTATTATTTTTAAAAGAGGCACCATCTTTACTTTGGCTTGGCTGAGGTGATAGGATGTGAGCCAAGCACCGTCAGAGGCCTTCTTGAGTCCTGGTGATGTCATCTGAACCCCTGGATCCAGCCATACCTGAAGCTTCTGATATCCCTGAACTTCCAAACTGCATAGCCTAATAGTATCTTCTTTTTGCTTAAGTCAGTTTAAGTTATGGTTCTTTTACTTGCAACTGCAAAAAATAAAAAAATCCTAATCAATAGAAAGACCTCAGGGTCACTCGTGAATAGTTGATAATAGGGTCGTTCAATATGAGCATGCCAAGGATCTGCTGATGTTTGAAATGACTGAGAAAAAAAGTGTATTGGGGCTAAACCAGTTGCACAGACAGAAAGAAGCTGTAGCATAAATAACCTACGATGTTTTCCTTAAAAAATTTATTTCTTCATCCATAGACAATAAGAGGCCAATGAAGGGTTTGGAACGTGGCCCCAGCTTTCTGTGTCTTGAAATTTTTATGTGGAAGTTTGGCTTCTCTACTAAAGGTCTGTCTTTTTCTGCTAGTTGCTTCTAGGGCAGTGGAGGGGCTGCCTCCTGAGTGATGGGATGGAATTATCAAGCCCATGTCTTCTGGATTTGTAACATCTCTGGGCCTGTTACAGACTCATTTGACTGGTGTTTAATCCCCAGGTGAATGTATAGTAAGCAGAAGCTCTCCAGGCACGTTGAATACATGATACAATAAAGCAAAAGTCACAATAATAGAAGAACAAATGGCACAATATTTTCCTAAGTGTGTTTGGATTAGATTTATGTTAGACTTGGGAACCTGGCAATTTAATAGGTGGGAGAACTTTCATCAAACTTCAGAAGTACATGTATAATTCATGGCCGCTTGGTACATGAAATTGCAGGGAGGGATTGTAACCTTAGAGAGAGATGCACTATGGCAGAGAGCAAAATAGTGTCACCTGTCACCCTGCTGAGACTCCTCTTGCAATTTAGGGGGACTGTCAGTTACTAATGATCTAAGTAACTCATTTCCATGCCAGAGACTATAACCGAAGCAGAAAATACAGGAGATCAATCCCTTGTTGTGACATTTTTTTTTGAAATGGGACACAGTCTTGTCTGTATGAGTGTCATGGAGCGGTAGATGGCACGACTTAAAGGCTATTAGGCACTTTTTGCCATATCAGTCTTTCACTTTACTTTTTTGCAAGAGTCCCAAAGTTCATTCAGGATGGGCTGAAATGAAACCAGTGGAGAGAGGATGATAGGAAATTGTTTTCATGTCCTAATACCAAGAGCTTTGAGCCATGATTTCTCCAGTTATAGTCTGTGCCATCTTGAATAAATAATTCCTCTCTCTGAGCCTCAGTTTCCTTATCAGTAAAATGGGTACAATAATAGCACCAACATCAGACCTGTACATAAGGCAGGTATTCCTTTGTGCTTCATTTTTAAAATGTATTCACATAAGAATTCGGGAATAATAGTCATAGTGGATTTTTTTTCCTTTTTGTGTGTGTTTGTTTTTGTTTTGAGAGAGAGAGAGAATGAACGAAATGGTATTTTTAACAGTCAACCTGAGGACAACCTTTTAGGGTTCAGGTTATGGCTCTGTTATTTGCTTGTTGAGTAACCTCCTCAAACTCTCAAACTACTTAATTTAACTATTCAGTGCCTCAGCTCCTTATCTGTAAAATGAACATAATGATACTACTTAGTTCTTAGGTTGTTATGAGAGTGACGTGAATGAACATATGTAAGGTGTTTAGAACAGTGCCTGGAAAATAATGTAATTGTAGTATAGTAGTAATTGTATTATTATTAATTGGACACTGCTAATATTTCTGTTAGGAGTGATAATGATAAGTACTCATTTGATGTGGAGGGTTGTGAGATTTTGGAAGAAAATGATGAAGGGTATATAGATTTTAGAGTTAGTCATTCTTGATTTAAATTATGCTTAACCTTCATTTCCACTTCTATAAAATGGGGACAATAATTGCCACCTCTTGGGGTTAAGGTGATGTTGAAGTAAGACCACGGTGTGCCAGCCTGGGACACAATGGCAGCCGTGATGGTCTCTCGTTTTACAGAGGAGGGAGGAAGGGAGGTTCGGCCATCTGCCCCACAGACACACAAATGGTTTGGCCACGTGTCTTTCCCAAAGTCCCTTGCCCTTTTCACTTGCCAGATGCTGTGTCCTCCAAAGGAATCCAGGAACATTTAGGGGACGGGGAAGTGTTTGGGTTTCCATGTCAGGGAAAGGGACGGCACCATGTGAATTGATGCATTATTTAGGGTATTCTGTAAAGCTCATCTTTTGTGAAGATGTCCCTCAAGGTGGGTCCTCAGTAGCCATGTGACTCGCCACCCTCCTGATTGGACTGGGGTGGACACCTGATGAAAACTGGGACAATCAGAGTCACTCTCTGAGGAGCTGAGGATCAGAAGTCGAGTTCTTCCAAACCGTACACTACCATTCAGCCAGAGTGATCCTTTCGAAAGACAAATCTGAAAATTGATCACCTTCTCCCTGCTTCAGACACATCTATGGCTCCCTGTTGGTCTTGTCCACTCAACTTTAGCCATGATGACCCTGCAAGGCCTCCTCTCACACCATCCAACCTTTCATTTTAGTGTGGCACCCACACTGGCCTCATTGCCCCTTGAGCTCACCATGTGTCCTCTTGCTATAGGGCCTTTGCGCATGCTGTTCCCTCTGCCTGGAACACCAGTCCCTCCACCTTCCAGTACCATTTCGGTGGTTACTTTCTCGTGGAAGTCTTCCCTAATGTCCCTTACTGGGTCAAATTTGTCTACGATGGATTTTCAATGCACTGTGTATCTTTCCATCATAACACTATCCACAGTTGCAATTATACATTTGTATGTGTGATTATGTGATTAATGACTGTCTCTCCCTGCAGACTCCAGGCTCTACTTGGAAGGAACCATCTTTACTTTCGTTCACTTTCATATTCCCAGCATCTGGCATGGCACATAGCCCATAGTAGATACTCAATAGCAAATGAATAAAAAGCAGAGATGGGTAGAGCTACAGGGTGAAAATCCACAGACCACCACTACTGAGATTCCTAGAATTGTCCTGGTCACCACCCATGCCCTTCTTGAAGCATGCTTTTCTTCACATTGTCTATAGAGCCAATAAAAGACCTTCAGCATCCTTCCATTGTACCCTCATGTTTTGTGTAATGTTGGGTTTCTCTTATCTGAAACCCAATATAACCTTTCAGTCTGCTCTAAGGAGACGGAGATTGAAAATTCCCAAGAGTTTTCTTCTTCCACAACGATTCAAACTGAGGACAAACAACAGAGGCAATAATTATGACCACATCTCTGAAAACAGGAAAAATGTTTGTGTGAGGAAGAGGATGGAGATGAAGATGAGGAAGCTGAGGCTGCTGCAGGCAAAGGGGCAGCTGAAGATGATGAGGGCGATGATGTTGATACCAAGAAGCAGAAGACCTATGAGGATGACCAGACAGCAAAAAATGAAAAGGTAAACTTAAAAAAACAAAAAGGCCACTTGGACCTATTCACCCTCCTCTCCCCATTTCAGAATCTAAATGTGGTCACCTTTGAGTAGAGAGGATCACCTGCATCCTCCCTGCCACCGTCCTGGCCAATCTGCCATGATCTTTCTCCCAGTAACTAGGAGTCATTTCCAAGTGTCTCTCTGCTTCCAGCCTTGCTCCTTCCAAGCTATTCATCTTTTCAAACACAAAACTGGTCATATCTATTATTTCACCTCCTCTATGCCTCAGCTACTACCTCTGGGTCATACCTTAGAACTAACTGTCACCGAACATCGCCCCATCTACAGACATCACAGATGCCAGCTTCCCACGTTGTGGCTGCAAACTCCTGTTATTTCAGCTTGAAGGCAACTAACTCTAATATAGTCATTCTTCAACTTCACTGTGACTCTAATCCATTTATACCACTGCTTTCCACACAGTGGCCTCCTCCTTTTTACACTCCAGTTATTATTCTGCTTAGATTTCATGGTTCATGAAATGGACCATGGTCCATGGTCCATAATCTGTTTCCAAATCCACCTGCTCAATGTTCTTCTCTCCTTTTCTCTCTACACCAGATTTACCTAGATGCAGCCCTAGATGCAGTAAGGGTTACACCTGAGCAGCTAGAAACACTACAGAGACAAAAGAAGAGAGATGGGTTTTACATCCTATGATATTTTCCTACAGAATTTGCTTTTCTGCTCTCTAAGAGCTAATCCAACTCATAAAGCTGTTGTAAAGATTAAGAGTTAATATTTGCAAAATGATTAAAATATTACTTGGCCCATGGGAAGCACTCAATGGATATTGGCTATTGTTGTTGCTAATATTGTTGTTGTTATTATTATCACAATTATTAACCCATGCTCTTCTAAGCCGGTGGTTTTACCTCGTACTCAATTGAGAAACTGGATAACTTCAAATGAGAATTCTCTAATCTTCCTGTCACCAAATCTTCAAGCCTCCCAATATCTCTACTGATTTTCCCATTCTGCTCTATTGAGAAAGGTTTTCTTATCTTCCCAAGGTTGATCCCTCAACATGTGATCTAGATCTTATATAATTTTGCTTTTTCAAGACTTTCACATTTTACCAGTTGTCTTTTTTCTGTCTTGTACCAAATAAAATACGAGTCATCATCTGAACTAAAGTGTAAGTCACCAGCTCCCACCACCCCATACTCAGGAGAGTCCGTGAAATCAAGAATTTAAAGCATGTTCTACAAAATGGCACTGGGAGTCTGGCCTCTAGATGGAGAAAATTGCCACCAATTGCTTTTTTAAAAAGTGAGAAATCCTATAATCAAAGTCCTCGTTGATTCACGTATTTGTACCCTGAAAGCCATTTCTTTCAGAATTGTAATTCATTATCGCAAAGCAATTTACCTCTGGTGCTTACATGTCAAAAAGTGTAAGAACTACCCTGACAGAAAGGCTGACTGAACTAATTATATTAGGCATCATGATCTTTAATTAGATCGATAGAGAAGAGCATCAGTAAACATCTTGGGAAGCTTTTGCTACATGGGCTGGGCCCTCCAAGGACCCCAGCATCAATACTAATCCATAACAAAGTGTTCAGAAAAACAAGATGGATTAACAGTGAGAGGAAGGATAATTTGGACAAAATTAATCATTGTTGTCATGGTACAAAAGCAAAAATCGGTTTGTAAAATGAGCCCAGAGCGTTAAAGACCATGCTCTTCCCTGCTACAGTCAGGACCGCTCACAGATTCACAACCCATGACTTTCTGTTAGCAGAGGCAAACGGCAATTTCATCACCAATGAACGCTATTCTTCAAAGGAAAATGTTGGAATTATTTTACTTTCAATGATACCACCCAAGGAACTCCCCGAGTGTGAATCATGGGGCGCGATCAGAGCTTTTCCCGCTTACCGACTTTGCGTAGGACGGTGGCAGAGAGAGTGATAAGATTGCACACCCAGCCAATGGGTCTGCATCGGGTCACCATTTAAGTCTTGGTTTTATAATAATTCATCTATAAAAGGTTTGTGAGTGTGTGTGTGTGTGTGTGTGGTTGCATGTACAGAGGGGTGGGGGTAGAAATGACTATGTACCAGGAATGGTTCCGAGAGCTGCAAATTTATTTTTCTCTATCATTCCTTTTTTTGGTCTTCTTCCTTATTCCCTCT